>JAOTQE010079458.1:0-15856 GCA_025631205.1 Nesometra sesokonis
TTATGTAAAGGGGTGGGTCGATCTAATAAAACCCTTTGGTTTATTCGACTCTCCCCCCACACAAAAAAATGTATGATTGTAATTTTTAATATGAAATCTGTAGAAATAAATAATTGAATGAATGAATGAATATGGTCCACTTCAGGCAGAAGGGTTGTACTTTCCCTGATAAACTGAACATCTAGCTTCATCCTCTGCTGTTTTATGTTACTATCCAGAGCTGGCTCTGTGAGGAATTGTTCATCATCCTCACTATCAGTGAAGGGGCCACCAATTGACACTCAAAGGATAATCAATTTGGAAAGCTGCCTCATCGATTCCATACCCCTCCTCTTCCTGGCCAGGACGGTCTATAAGTGGGTTAGCATTAGCTTGTTTAGATTTACAACTTCCATCAGATATTCTTCAGCATGGACCAGTTAAGCAATTAAAAACCATCTTTTTGTAGTTATTCTTCACACCAGAGAAGATACCATAACTCCAGGATACTCAGCTTTAGTGAATCTTGTGAATTCGTTACTAAATGGCTGACCCAAACCTATATACGTAGTCCCCTGTAGAAGTCCCTAAGCTGCGAATGGGTAGCTTACTTATCTATGGTTCTGACATAGTGTGGCTCTATCAAATGTACATATACACAGATAAACACCACAGGGACCACTTTAAGGTAGGGAAGCTCCATAATCTATCTGACTAGGCAAGTTAGGCGATATCGATGTGTGAAGTAAATCTCTAAGGTGGTCTTAAGAGAAGATTAGGACTTCTGGCTTATGAGCCATAGAGCTTTGTCTCTTTAGAAGTCCCATACCATGTGGTTAAATAAATGAAATGAAATGATACCCTATAAACTGCCCTAAAAAGGCAGCCAAATCAACTATTTTTGTATGCAAATAGCACACTGGACAGTGTCCTGTCTCACACACAGTCTCTGAACTATAAACTGGAAGACCCCTTTCTTTGTAGTAAATGATGCATGAGTGAACATCTGCTTCTCATCCGCGAGCTTGTCAACACCAGAGTCAGAATCTGGGCTTCAATTTAATGCAGAGCTGACATTATGTTCTGTTGATTTGCACAGTATCTATGTCAAATATCTCTATGACAGTCTCCAGAGGATTTCCATTTTTGTCCAAACATTCAACCTCCATGACACTAATAGATTGCCCATTCCCTAGAGATTTGCCACTGCTGGGAAAAGGTTACTGTTTATTTTGAAAGACATTACTACTATCCCTAGTTCAATTCAAACTTGATAGGTCATGGGCTAAACAAGGTTTCTAGTATGCCAATTCTAAGTTGATCAAAATATGTAGATTTTGTTTATTACATTGCCAACTGAATATATTACAGTGCAAATGATACAGAATTCGTTTTTGAGGTATTATTTTCAGGGTAGATACTTCCTATACAAATATCTCTCAAATGCCCCAATACTTCACTACTTAAGTATACATCATTATTTTCCAAAATCTTAATTTTCTCCCCTATTATCTCTCTAGCATACTAACGGGTTGTACCTTGACAAATGATAACAATTAAAAGCTAGAACTATGTCCACCAGGTTCAACCGTATATTATCACAAAACATTGCTAGCTTGTCAGCAAAATACCTGTATGATATTTCTTCTAATTTCCTATTACTGTACATACACAGTGCTATTCTAGTCCTACCAACGATAACGATAAACAATAATGCATATAAAATGCAGAAAACGCCAATGTTTCTGGTAGCGATGTCTGCATCTCAAATGAGATACAAAATTTGGTAAGAATCCACAAAGTGCAAGAAATTTGGACAACGCTGGTCCTTCGTCTGGGCACAAATAAGGTAGTATGACCATTTTATGAGCTACAAACACTGGTAACATATCGGACAAGCACACAGTTGTACTGTAGACGTTTATTTTATTATCTCTAGGCGTAATGTATTTACAGGTAATGCATTTTATTGATAATGATAATGCTTGTGTCACCTAATCGATGACAATATATATTTCATTGTAATAGCTGTACTAGGTTACAAAATCATCAGACCAGAAAATCATTGGTGCATTTTGTTAACGAAAATACTTGACATTTTATTGGTCTGGTTGATAGGGAATATTCATTTTATTAACAGAGAATATTTATTTTTGCAAAAGGTCGCTCATTGCACAAGGTTAACAGAGCAATATCAATAAAGGTGTTAGGCTATACTAACTTCCAAATAATAGGCCCTGGGATGTTTAAATAAAGTCGAAAAGCAAGGTATAAAACTATATTATACAGTTACTTCCTTATTGCAGTTATTCTGTTTACCTTTAGTTATGATTACGTTGAAGGTATTAATTAAAATATAAAATAGAGGGACTTAATGATGTGTTTGCCATTGCCCCCACCGTAAAATGATCTATTGGTTTGTTGGTAACAGTGGCGACGCCAGATTTCCCAGGCAGCACGGCAACGCTCTCGACAAAGGGCAAGTGCCCTATTTTAGACGGCGTGATACCCACAAAGGCAATTTTTTCTCCGATGAAACCTAAAATTCCACCCGATGGGAGGGCAAATTTCTCCTGACGGGGGGTATAGCCCGTAGCTCCCACACCGGTAATGTCGACAAGTAGGAAACCCAACACGAACTTACGCATAATTAAAGGAAATTTCTCTTTTTATGGCATATGGGAAAGTCATCGTGGTAGGTCTACACACCTCGAGTATATTATTCACATAGACCGACTCTTCTCCCAGCCCAGTACTCACAACTGGATCTGCCAAAAGAATAAATCTCTGCAAAGAAGAACATCACTTAACTGTTCCAAGGAGAAAAGAAACTCTCTCAATCCATAATTCACTGATCGATTTCAATGAAAGTATTATGTCTACTCATGTAGGAGTATGCATATCTAACGATAATATAATTAATATTAATAACAATTATAATATATAGTATAATAGTAATAGTATAATAGTAGTATAATAATATAGCACACACGTCCAATGTACAATTATAGTACTAAGTGTTTGGTTACGGACGTCGTGCCACGTTCAGCGATTTCCCTAAAAGTCACGTTGTGGGCTATTTTGTTGCTAAACGCTGCTATCCTCAGGGGCGGATGCAGACTTCCGGAAAAGTGGGGACCGGAGAGGGGAATGGTAGTCAAAGTTTTATTGGGGTATTGGGGAATGCTCTTCCTGGAAATGCGCTCAGGGGTGTGTTAAGGGATTAATTATTGTCTTATGATTGTTGAATATTTTCGTTTTATAGACAATGTTAATAATATTGATATATTTTACTTTCCGAAAGGAGCGGAGCCGGTCAGGGTCGAGTACCTCCGTTCCGAGGCAGAAAACAATACAATTAGGATACAAATGTAAAAACCTGGGACTCGAGAACCCGCCTTCAGAGAAAAACGACTACTGTGAGGTAAATGCACCACTGAATCATAAATCGCACTATGGAGAACGTGCCAATGGGGCGACAATAGGGGAAAATAGTTGAATACGCCCCTGGGCATCAAACATATGCTACAGTTCTGCAATTATCCACAGCTCCTTGGCCTCAAAGCTCTACCATACAAATTGCGTAATGATAAATACCCTTACTCTTCTTAACCTTAAGTCTACTGACAGAAGCATGGGAGAACGGTATATTTTTGTAGATTTTTTACATTATCGTCGGTTAAAATGTCCATTAGAAAATTTTAATTAAAGGTACGACTCTATAAAAAAAAGTATATTTTATACCTTTTGAATTAATTCTAAATTAATGTGATACCTCTGCTGAGGAGTGCACACTACAGTCATACGACTAATGTAATGTTTGAAATTTCTGGCCTTTGGATTTGGCATAGGCCACATTTTAGTCTTCAATGTTTAGTTATTTGGAACAACATCAATGTGTCGAATAAGAATGCCATATGGCCTCACATCATAGACTCCTTTGGAGGGGTCATCTTTAGGTGACAACCAGTAATCTGGAGTTTTGATAACCATGTTTCCACTGGCTTGATCTGGATTGATCCGGTTCTGAAGAGCCATTTGGTATGTGTTACCTTCAAATTCAAAGGATTCTACAAACTGTTGAGCCACCAATGGAAGAGAGGGCGTAGTTATTATGCCAGAGCCAGCAGTGGTTGCTATTGGGATGTTCTCTGACGTCATCTTTGAGCCGTGGTAGCTTACAGGCCATTCGTTTTGTGTTGAGTGTGTTCTAGTCCCAAGTTCCCCAAGCCAGATATCATTTTCATATTGACCTTTAACCTTCAGAGCGTGTCTAAACCACCCACAAGGTCGGTGATATACATGACCTCCTCTGATGAACTGATTTTTGCCATCATCAATCTTCGTAAAATCGTAGTTGAATTGCGGATCAAGAAGACCTTCATCCATTTCATAGTATACCGATCCCTTTTGATCTTCTTTAACGGAGTGCACGTGGACAACTGAGCCTTGTCCAATGCCTTCCATCTGGATTGACTGGTCTTCACCTAATGACCACTTCTTGTGAATCATCTCAAGGAAGTCTTCGGAAATTCCTGACTCTGACGTTATTAATCGTCGCAACTCGGCTACAGTCGCATTCTTCGAGATTTTAACTTTTCCAGAAGAACCTCCAACGCTTTTGAACATGACGTCAATTGTACTGGAATCATGGACCACCATTGTTTCGTTAGCGCTTGCGGCTTTATTATCACAGCTGTTGTCTTGGTTAATGACAACAGGATTTGTGAAGTGAAAAAGATCATGCAGTGTGATCTTCTTTATCTGTTGAGGGCTTTGAAGGGATGACGCTCCTCCTGGTGGGAGTACTATGACACCAAGACAAGAAGAGATTCCAGCTGCCAATAACTTCATCGACTTTAAATCTACCTTCCCTGACTGTGAAATAAAAAAGGAACAAAGCTTTAATCATATTTAGAAATGATATGTTTAAAATCGTTATATATATATATATGTTATAAATGTTATCGGGAGTTCTCAAACCAGAAAATAACTGTTTTTGTATCATGTTGACTTTAGCTTACCTTTTGCCCATACTGCTTCAGTTGGCTTCTTATCTCATGTGCTTTTGGTCTAAGGTGATAATCCTTCTGTAACATTCTAGTAATAAGTCGTTGCATGAATGCCCCAATCTTTGCCGGCACTGTATAACGGTAGTTTTTGACCATATTCAGCTTCCATCCAACCATTTCCGTCTCGATCTGTTTCTTCAAGTCATCATCTAATATTCCACAGAACACAATGCCCATGCTGAAAATATCAGCCTGTGCATTGTAATGACTATCTAGAACCTCTGGTGCCATGTACACAGGAGTACCAGCGAATGTTTGCATATACATCTTTTCCATCTCTTTCGCACCTCCACACTTTCTAAAAATCTTTGCTAACCCAAAATCTGTAAGTTTAGCAACACATTTGCTGTTAACCAAGATATTGGCAGGCTTCAGATCCCGGTGGACAATCTTAAGACCATGAAGGTGCTCTATACCCGCTGCCACGTCTTGAATGAATTCAATACGCTTCTTATCGTCTGGTTGTTTTTCTTGAATAAAGCACTCAATAGTGCCAAACTCACAGTATTCCATAGCAAGATACATAGTATTTTCATCATTGAAACTGTCCAAATACCTTACAACGTTCTTATGTGCGGCACATTTTAAAGATTCTATCTCCTTTAGAACATCCCCAACGTCAAGTTTTGTTTCTTTAAATCTCTTTAATGCAATTGTTCTCTTTGACGACGTATCTATTGCTTTATATACATCAGCAAATGAACCGGTACCCACTTTTTCTACTATCTTATATCCGTGGACAATATGGTCTTTGACCAATTGTCTGCCTTCAATAATCCCCATGGTTTTCAGCCTGGGATTCTATTAAAAACAACAACGAAGTTTCAGTAACTGTGATATGTCATTTACCTAACTTTTTCATTCCTATGAGTGAGACAAAGGCAATCCCCACCGTAACAACCCGGTGTGCATTTGACACACAAAATTGTAATCTTCCCAACTGTACGTATTGTACGTCCTTATTCAGCGCTCATTGTTGTTTTGAGTTATTTTCCAACAACATTTGCATTGTGCGTATGAGTTGCCAGGTAAGCCTATACCAAATAAGGATCAAAGTATACACCTTGCTTGGAAGCAGTTTGCGCAGCCGGATTTCAGTTCAGACTCCATCACGAAGTCGAGAGTAGACTAAGTGTGCTCATCATTGGCGAATGTAGGCGGGGGGCCAGGGACAGGATTCTAACATTAAAATACATGCACATACGGCTGTTATTAGTAGGCCAGATAAGCAAACAAAATGAGACACGCCAGACACTTAGGGCAAGAAAATTAAATCTGGAAGGGGTTCCAAATAATCGGGAAATTCCGTCAGTATATATAGGGCGTTTTTCAAAAATGGCCCCCTATCAATTTGAAAACTTATATCTCGTTAACCGCTGGATAGAGACTTGATTTTAATTTTAAATTGTTCGCAGTATGCATCATGTTCCCATTAGCTGTAATTAAAAAGTTTGTCCAGAAATGACCAGAAATGATTTTTTCTTTAAAGAAAACTATTTTAGAACAATAAGGGAAAATGTAGTTTCTGACATTGACATTCCGTTTATTTTAAACAATTGTTGTATTCATATTATTGGTAACCCGCATTCCTTATTATGATGATACAGGTAGGTACTGTAACTTAGAATTTAGGCCTACAATACATTACAAAACTGGCTGTTTAAATTCTCAGATCAAACATGCTTTCAAAATAAGGAAAGAGCTTAGAAAACACTAAAATTTCTATAAATGAAGATTGGCGCCGGCCTCAAGCACCCCCTCCCACTCCTTCCCCGTCCCTAATCATGATAATTTTAATAGAGCTGCAATAGACTAGGCTATATCCCTTCAGACAAAAGAAAGAACTACAATTGCGCAGGAAGAAAATGTCGATTATTCCATCATAACAAGCGAAATATTGGATTTTTTTATGCTATCCAAATCCGGTCGAGGCTGAACACCTCCCATTCACAACCCCTGGATACTCCCTGCACGTTCCCGTAAAGTCGGTACATGACACAGTATAGACGCAATCATACAATCGGACCTAGTACGACAGCACATAACGTAAATATTCCGGCTACATTTATTAATTACTTCTTTCAAGTTTTTGTTTTAAATTAGTGTAAATGAAATGCTATAGAAACTCACATTTTATGTTCGATATTCTTGCTAGAACCACCACAGACGTCTTTGTTAGTGTTTTTCAATCGACACTCTTGCTTGGTTTTTCCATGCGATATTAATATACTTCAACATGCTATTTTTAGGTTATCTTCATAGAATTCTCGCATTACTTAGGCTATTGTGAATATTGACAATATCATAAATTCAATACAGATTATGCAGTATCAATGTCTAAAACCATTTTATCTAGTGTTTGCATATGCATGATTCAGGTACCCTATAAAAACAAACATTTTCTGACAGTCACAATAACTGCAGTAAAGAATTTAAATTTCTTTTAGCTGAATATTTGGATAGACCCTACTAAGATGAGGCTAGGGGAGAAAGGGCGGTACTGTATAAAATAAATGTTATACCTCCTTGAGGAGACCAGGGTTGGTTGTCACACGGGATGGTTGTCACAGTTCCTAAAATGGCAATATAGCAGGGGTGGGGCGCGAAATTCCTGGCCGGGTGGGCGTGTCCAGGATTTCAAATTTAACAAGCAATAAAACTTTTATTTTCGTGTATTTCGACTATCTTATGCTGCAGTTACAATACAAACTACAGACAACTGCAGCATAAGGTAGTCGAAATACACGCAAATAACAGTTTTATGTATGTAGCCTATTTTTTTTGTGGAGGCGCACGCAATATAAGAGGGGGGGGGGCACATTTATTTTTGACGATAGAGGGCGCGCACCGGACTAAATTCGCCCATTTATAGAGGGTCTTAACCAAAGTGGGATGGCACATTCGTTTCCTTATTCAGTTCGCTGATGCATGTAGATTTAGGTTGTAGCCTATCAATACACAAAAAAATAATTCAATTTCATTGTTTTTTCACATCGTAAATTTCGCCATTTATTTTATAAATCGTAGGTATTCAGTTTCATGCAGACTATTTGGTAGCATCGGGTAGTATTATATATGGGCAATCTTAGAAAAATAGCAAAGACAACCAAGACAGCTTTACACTGTCGTGGCTTCTTTTTCATTCACCTCATGACCTGGGGCCTGGTTGTCACAACCAAAATGTGGTTGGTTGTCACATGTGACAGAACCATCCCAATTATCGTTTAGCAATCATCATTACACACAGTCCACCAATTTAGTTTTTTTTTTTTTTGGCTCGCATAACTTCATTTTTAACCCTCTATAACCTAATTCTAATAAAAGTTTAAAAGTATATGACATTTCAAAAGTCAGAAAAATTCTGTTCATTAATTGAAAATATTTCTCATTAAAGCAAATATAAACCGTATGTCCTGAACGATTTGCAACCAATTCCGAGTTCATATGACCGGTAGTTACATAATTATATATGATTATACAGGTATGAGTTCAAATGTCAAATATGCAGAAAATAGCATTTCCGGTCATTTGCTGACAAACTGTTTTTTTACAGCTTATAGAAACATGCATATTGGGAACAATTCGGGACCAAAATCAAGTATCTACAATTAGTGGTTACAGAGATAGAAAGACCCCAAAGCCAAATGCGGCCATTTTGAAAAACGCCCTCAAATAGGACTTTCCCATTATATCTGGAAGGTACATGGGAGCCGTATTTTGTCAAGTTGACCTTTTTTTAAATGGTACTTTACTTTTCAAAGTGTAGTTGAATGTACACCATCTGAACACAACTGACCAACTTCCTCACCTCCGCCATGGCTGAGACGAGGTCTGAAATGTTTAGTATAGGCCTAATACACATGACCAGAAACGGCGCTAATTAGAGGCGGAAAGCGTCTCTATAAACAGCTTTTCAAAATGTCTTTCTGTCGGTCTTGTCTCACGCACGTTTGTGACTATTTCCGTTCTGTTCTTTCCATATAGAATTCCTAATAGCCAGCATTACATGGGTGTCAATTTAAATATCTACGAGATTTGAAACCAACTATACTATTATCAACTGGTAATATATTAACATTAAAATTGAAATAAAATATCGTTTACACTTTAAATGCTTACTATGCTGTTAAAACTATATACAATTTATTATTTCAATAATTGTAGGATATGCAAATTGCGAATAACGCCTCGGACGGCAACTTTCGCCTCAGGCGTAGTCGAAATGTGAAGTTTGCATAGCAGGTGATGTTAACGCTATAAAGTAAGCTCGACGCAGAATCGCTTCATACGGTCGCTGATCTTGCTCGTGTAGCTTTTGATCAGTAGCTGTACTTCAATCACCTTGTATATGACGTTTGGAGAATATGGCTATTAGCCCGGTTTTCCTGGCTAGTGAAGAACAGTTGGTGAGTAACACTGGCCGACTACCGTACTGCTGCTAGCTTAGGCCTAGGTCAAATCACTTTACACATCAAGTAATAATATTAGTCTAATGCTTGAACGCATGTACAAAGGTCTTAACGATTAACTTTTTTACCTATACTGTGCGCAGCTTTCCGCGTTTTATTGTCGGATCAACTTGTTAAAGATTTGAAAAGCTTTTCAAAGTGTAATTAACTCAATTGAGGCATGAGTACGTCATTATGTGGATGGGGTGGGAGAATTTGGATTGCACTCAGAATGCCCTGAAATGGCACCCCTTCTTTTAGGTAAGGCAAAGTGTTACTATTCATGGTTTATGCGTTCGTTACTTGAAAGAACCCCGAAGTTTTGGTAAAGGCAAATAATTAACGAAGCTACGGTACTCGGGCAACCATTTAGGGATTTTTTTTAATAGCACACTTCTAGATTTTTGAAAGTGTCACAATGCGACATGACACACTATTTGAATGAAAACAAAATATTCTAAGTCCTACTCTCTTAACTTAAGAGAGTGAAAATCCACTCTTTGTGGAGTGACATGAGGGACCACTCCAAAATGAATGAAATTCACTCTAATAGATTTAAAGTTCACTCCATATGAGTGAAATCACTCACTCTTTTGCAGAAATTCACTTCACAAGAGAGGATTTTGATTGCTGATAATTCACTCGTTTAAGAGTGGTCCCTCAAGTCTCACTCTTTAAATTCACTAAAAAAGAGTAAATTTCCACTGTTTTTACATTAAAAGAGTACAATTGGAAATTTTTAAATAAAACGCCATAGATGCTTGGAAATGATCTTTTAAAAGTTTTAAAAGTCTTTTCAAATTGTCACAATAACACAGTTTATGCGTGTGATGATTGGAAGGAGAAAAACATCATCTCAGTCCCATCTTGACTTGGCTAAACTATTCCGAAATACTCTGCTCTCGGCCAGATCATGTGTTGGGTTAGGGGGAGACAATCTTAGAATGACGTACATCTGTATATTGGGAAATGACACTTTTCGCTTTTTATGGTACATAGAAGCATGGAAATTTTGTTGATCAGAGGGGCGGGAACACAAACAAGGTTGCAAATTTAGGGTGGGGGTTGCTAATGGATAGGGGAGGGGTAGGGGTTGCTAGAAAAGGGGACTATTGACACAACGCGCGGGTGTAGAGACGTTTCATATGTGGAGGGGTGGTCGGGTGGCTTGAATGTAATCCCCTAAACACCAGATTTATTTTTAATGATGGCTAAAATACTTTTAAATTGCATCTAAAGGTATTACGGTACATAAAGTTGATAAAACAACTGTACAAAAGCTTTGGTCGATCCCAACTGGTAGACCTATGCAATATATGTATTTTTAGTGCGGGACTTTTATGAAGTTAAAATGTTTTCCAAATGATTCGCAAGGATGACAAATCTTTTATTTAAAATCAATCAAATTTCTACTTTTAATACATGTAAGGGAAGAGGAATAGACGCAACTGACTCCCCTTTCGGTGTTGAATGTTAGTTTATTTAGGCCTAAGTCAGGATCTTTTTACTGCAAAACACCCTGATCCGCCCATGATTTTGGTTCAATGTCGTATTTAGTAGTAGTGTACTTTGTTCACTATGTTTTTAGTCGTTAGTTAATTGTGACAATTTTATTTTTTGTGGACGAAAAAATGGGCGTTCGCACCCCGACCCCCCCCCCACCCTCTTGCCGGCGGTCACGAATCTTACCGCTTTTTGAAGAATGGTACCGGAAATTAAAAGGTACATTCGAAAGTAAAAAAAACTACATTAAACCCTTAAAATATGTAGGCCTACTAATTGGGCAAAGGATTTACCGACGGTGGGACCTAAAACCTTCATGAGTCGCTTGGAGAGTCGCTTGGAGAGAAATCGACTTTTGGTGCTTGTCTGCATTGGAGGAGGACCTCAGAAGTCGCTTATAAAATTTGACTTGATATAATGGTTATAGTTAGGAAAATTAATGACCAGATAGGGGCCTACATGTGACTTGAGTCTAGTGTTTCAACTATGTCTCTATCCTTTGGGAATAAGTAAACCCATGAATGAATTTTTCTTGAGTAGTCCGTTCAGTAACGTCGTCTTATGACAGGCCTGCAGTATATAAAGTATTTTTATTTTTACTTAATATTGTGTTTATGTTGTTAACGAAACAAACTCGTCTATTTAATTATTTAATGTAATTTTTTAGGGCAAACATTTTTTTTTTTATTTTGACGCACGCACTCTCCTCTTATGCAGTATTTATTTTGTGTCTAAACTTAAATAAATAATGAAGATCAGTTCAAAGGGTTCAGAATAAATCCATGAAAAGTATGGTCAGTAGCCACGGTGCGAAAAGCAGTGTGACCCGGTCTTGCAAAATTTTGGATCCGCTGCTGCTAAGCTATAGAAAATAAATGTACAATTGATTAGGTATAGGCCTACTGTATTTAATTTATCCGAAATAAATGGTGTAATGAAATTAAATGAAAATTAAAAGCATTTTATCATCTCAATTATAGATAAAGTTCGCGAAAAGGTGATTTCCAACAAATGAACTTATGGTTGACCTAGAGTAGGCTGTACTGTACATGCTGTAAAATAAAAGTAAACTAAAAATAATTTGCCAGAATCCTTTTATAAATCATTATTTTACAAATAATTACGATTACATCATTAAGAAACTGAATCCGCGTTTGTATTGTTTAAGGAAACTCAAGTCCTTTAACGTACGCGTGGATATGCTGAATACTTTCTATATCAATATGTACTGCATGGAATTATTGTATCCTCGGATGGGGAGGCAATGCCACTAAAGGGGATAAACAAAGGATTAATAGAGTAAAGGGCTGAGAGAATGATTGGTCTTGGGGAACAGACCGTGGATTCTGTATACAAGAATCGCTTAGAGAATAATGTTCAGGGCTATATGGTTGACGAGAGTCATCCACTTTACCCAGTCATATTGTGCAACCGCTGCAGTGTTCGAAGTCAAAGATTGAGACTACCAAACCTTAGAACTAATAGGCATTTTCTTTCGTTCATCCCCCAGGGCATTAGGCAGTTTAATACAGATATTGGTAGATAGCAATTTGTGTACTTGCTCTTAAACACCAATCAACAATGTCCCCAGAAGAACACTAGTAATGTAGTTTTGTGTATAATTTTAATTGTTGATAGTATTTTAAATGTGTACACGCTACACAGAGCAATGTAATTTTCTTTTTAAGGATGAATAAATGATACTTTGACTTTTACTTTGATTTAGGGCCAGCGACGCTGAAAATACAGATATTTACTGCCATTTTAAGTATACAGTAATTATAACCAGGCATAGAACACCACCTAGATGTATATATTTTTTCCAATAAAAATCTCCCATCCTTATTATTTTTCTTGTTAATTTAAGTCGAAAAAGAGGCTAGAACAGTCTTGGATAAGATCTTTGTTATGTGAATCAAATAATGAGGGCGCTATATAACATTGTGAATCCAGAGAAAAAAAAAATAGGCGCTGAGAATGTAGAATTCTTATTGGTCGATAGTGTGCCCTGCACTCTGAATTATTAGTTCGGTTACCACTTTTCTAGTGATCCTTGCGAACTGGATACACTTGTGTTTGATGATTTTAATTAAACTTGAAAAAAATAAACATTTCTTCTTTTGATGAATTTTAAGGAAAATAAGAACGTATTTTGGCCCCAAGCTAACCATTCCATGCCAAACTGGTGCTGGTTCTTTGTCCTACTCAGTTCAAACTTACTAAAGTAAAATACCAACAATTTCGTATACTCAATAACCAAATATCTTCTGTTTCTCCCAATCTTCCCCTTATTAGGCCTACAACCCAACCAGCAAAAGTGTGTGTGTGTGTACGAACACAGTGCCGACGTGAATGACTAAACTCCTCCGGTATGCCCACAATGCTCATTAGCCATGACGTAACGTGAATAATTAAAATATATTCTAATTCAAGGGACTCTCAAACGAATATATTTACAAATTTAGCGATGTGAAATAATTCTATCTTTTCTTGATTATTTAAAACATAACAAGTTTAATCTTTATAGAACTTAACCAGGCTTCGATCTGGTCGCTTGGTAGCCTACTCGTGATAATGTTCTGAGTAACCCTGTCCCTAGGCACTATCCTCCTTGATTCACATTTTTTTCTATAGGCCTACACTTTACATTGGCATACGGTGTGATCCGCTACTGAATTTTTATGAACCAAATAAAGTTATGACCAATAAAATCCCTTTTTTCTATTATTAAATTGTTTTTATTTGTTTTATTCAATTCAATGGTCATCGTAAGACTTAATGTTAGACATTAATTTGTTTTTGAGTAATCATTCGTTCATCCATGATCATTTAACCTAAAATTATTTGTACTCGTTTTGCGTGCGCAGATCCATGGAGGTATACATAGATTATCCATGCCCGTGTAGGGGATTCCCCATGACGCGTGAGTCACAAAACTCCGAATGTCCGGAATTATACACGTCTCAACCGAGCTCTATCGGGCTCGAACCATCAATTAACTGTCTGTTGTCGTTCACAATGTATATTTTTATGCGATTTGTTTATCAGTTGGCCCTTGCAAATAATAATTACAGAGTCGAATACCATTTTTAAAAATCCACGTTTATGACATTGTTTTGGTGGTTTGTCTATGGTTTGTCAAAATTAAGGACGGGGTTTTCCGCCGAGCGCCCAGTCTGGGGATTTGCCGCGAACCATCGAGACGAGACCATTCTCGAAACAAAACGAAATGCATTTATCAGCACATATTTACAATTGAATTATTATATTTTTTTAAAGAAAAATACATATTCCTATTTAATTTCCCTTGTGCAAACCACGGTAATAATTGCATTACTGGACATTACACATACAAATGTCAGGGAAATGTGATAGTTTTTTTCCACCATACACCATTCAGAATCCTACGATGCAAAATGGAAATGTCTTTGTTTGGGTCAACACAAGGTCAAGCTTGTTTGTAATGCTCGTTGCAGGGTTCTTTATGAAGGCAACAAGATGGCGCGATTACGATTCCCTGGTAGGCCTGGCCAAAGATTTGGTCGTAATCTCGTTAGATTATTACCTGAAGAAGCACAGAATTGTCATAAAACCTTCTTCAATGTCACAGCTACCATTCATAGAAATTTAAGGCAATTTTACGAGTTGGTTGGAGAATCCGATGAGGTAATATTGTGATGTGAATTAAAGGCAGCAGCGCTCCCATCTTTTTTCATCAGTCACGTTCAACTAACGTTGTTTGATTGTTGTTGCTCCTGGAACCTTTAGGGCCCCTAGGTTAGGTAGAGATGGGCCTAGGCCTAGTATGCTAACGATGTCTGGTTCCAGGCTAAAATGAAATACTACTAGGCCAAAATTGTTACATGTCCATTTTTTGTGTTACAAATTCAAATTGGATAAACAATCATAACAATGACCATGATGATGTAATGACAGTAAATGCTAGGCGTAGGTCGATTCATAACCTGGACTAGGCTTAGGTCTTGATCTCTAGCTACCTAGCCTAGTACAGTACTAAAAGGTATATCAGACACAACAATAGGCTTGGGCCTACAGTATTGGCCTTGAAATAATTGATCGATTGTCAAAAGTTAAAACTTAGGCCCTTGGGATATGTTCAGACGGGTGCATTCAGACGCAATGATACTTGAGCATATAGTGTGCGCTGCGTATGATTACTTGTGTCTGAACTAGTTGGTGATTAGCGCAAGTTAGTAATCCGGAGCATAACTTGCACTTCCTACAATTACAAACCCTTGATTAGCGTAAGCACGAGCCTACGCCTTGTAGGCCTACACCTAACTACGCCCCGTACACCTGAATGGTTTTTTCCTTGTGTTACACATAGACCAATCCAAATTTGCAATCGGTCTGAATTGGTCAATGAATTACGGATCACTGGTCATAGAAAAACACACTGGCGGCAATATTAAAATTGCTTACAGTATGACTTGTGCTACACCTTGGTCGTTAGGCTGCATATTACCTATGCCATGCTTGCACAGATTAAGCCGGGAATCTGAACGTAGCCTTAATCCAAAATTTTGTAACTTCTTGAAACAATTAGACCTACAGTAGAGTCTTAGGCCTAGACCACATTTCCAGGCTGTGTCAAACATACAACTCTCTAATTATTTTTTGTATGAATAACTCATTACTTTTATGTAGACATCATCTTGTGAGGTGTCGTGACAAAATGAGTCGTATTGTACGCCA
Source organism: Nesometra sesokonis (assembly GCA_025631205.1). NCBI lineage: Eukaryota > Metazoa > Echinodermata > Crinoidea > Comatulida > Antedonidae > Nesometra > Nesometra sesokonis. Next base: position 15,719 of record JAOTQE010079458.1, read on the forward strand.
GGTAATTTTGAGATATTCACAAAAATAAACAGAAACTCATAATTTCACCAAAATGAGATTTGTTTTGTTAAGTTTAGTAATTAAATTTTATGATTACATTCTTTCTGTTTATGTTTATTTACAATAAACATGTTTTTG
>JAOTQE010079469.1:0-28398 GCA_025631205.1 Nesometra sesokonis
TCCCAAAGAAGGTTCCTGCCAAGTTTGGTGCTTTTGTCACAAAGTGCAATAAAAAAGTGCTAACTGACCCCACTATATTGTCTGCACAGTGAACCGATACTCACATAGACATTAATCCGTATAGATTTTGAAACATGCCGACTTTGATTGTTGTAAGTTTGTTTCCTATTAGCAGCCTATATAGAGATTAGATTGTATTTGTTAACATTGTATAATTATTTATAATTGAACTGTAAAATATCTCTTAGTACATTGTCTAACGATTAGTAAATAATTGAAGGCATTTAGACATTACGCAGTGACGTTTCCAGGGATACTGGCAATACTGTAAGAGAAACCATAAAACCTATAATACCACCATAAATGGCGTCAAATAGGCGAAAAAGGGTTTTTTTTCTAGGGTGTCTCCAAAAACGAAGACCATATTTTTCACTTCTAATCTGATGATTATGTATTAAGTTATCAAAAGATCGAATTAGATGTTGTGATACTTGGTTAAGGGTTTTCGTTTTGGAGATATCTGTTATGGGTATCTCCAAAACGAAGACCGAAGACCTGAAAACGAAGACCTTTTTTAAACCCTAACGCAGCTGATAATGACGTATCAATCTACCACAACAATATTACAAGTTTATTGATACATTTCGTATTAATGTATTTTGACAAATTATCAGCTTTATTTACTTAGGATATTCGATCCTATAATTATGCCTAGCCTAGGCAGCATGCCTACTGTTTACCGACCGGGAATTTTTTGCCCAGTCGCTAAACAATACATACAAGTATGGTGTACAATTAGCGACAGCGATAATATGTAAATCGTACAGTTAGTGTGCGCGCTAATTTCAAGGTTGAACGGCATTGTATTTTTGATTTTGCATTCGTTAATTTATTTTAATAAAAAAAAATATTGCCGTTCAACCATGAAAAATAGCGCACACACCAAGTGGCTTCTGTATGATCGTTTTCGTAAAATATGTAGCGCCACCAACGATGACAACAATAAGGCATTATAATTTTTCATCTGAGAAGCGACTTGTCAAACGCTTTTCAGCAAGAAAGAAATTATGTATTTTGTCCCTCCGTATTTGGCGGTTCGAAATAAATATTTACACTAAGATCGACCAACCAATATGCTTCCTTTCCGAATGAACGTAAAAGCCAGTTGAGAGACTACCAACAACAAATTATACATGAAAAAAATTCTCACGAATGTAATTTTGCCTATTCATATATTAAAAACTCAGTTCTTATTTCTCGTGCAGTTACAATCACCCACCACGTTTCCTAGGCCTAGAGATTTTCTTTTTTTCCATGGATAGACCCAGGCCGCGCCTGAAGGCCTTCGCAACGCCAAACTTTGATTAGAATGAGAGAGAGAGAGAGTGATGCAATGGTATCACGTGATTTTCGAATTCAATCAAGCGTGACCATTCGCACCGTGAATTCACGGTGTGAATTGTCACGGATGAATCGTTTTAGCAGGCCCTATGGATAAGCTAAAATAAGTACGGAACGTCAATAACGCCTTAAAAAGAATCAAGCAATAAAAGTAAATAAACCCAACCATAAGGCCTGCGAGACAGGCTACATAATTATCGTGCAAAGCGAAAGTGTGAAAAGTCAGCAGACACACACGTTTATCCTAACTTTTTTTTTTTCAATTTTAACGTTAGAATTGCTTATTTTTGTAAAGTACAGAGAATAATGTAACATAAAATATCACAACATTGATTTACAAAACATATTTCATTTCGTAAAACACAACTCACAGGTCTTGTAGATGCGTTTGACTTTCGAAGAATCCATTCTTGATATCGGAAATCTCATTGAAGCTCATAACACTGTAATAGAAATAACAAAAACACTTTTTTGCAGTTAGTTTTTAAAGCTTTAAAAAATAACAATAACGATAACTTGAATTTTGACCTCAAGAAGAACTCATGAGCTCACTTCAAATTAGCCCTAAAAAGTAGGGCTAATACTGAGTACATAAAAGTAGAAGCACTCGCCAATTCCTTGGCGGATTAAAACTACACTCGATTTCGTGATAGTATTAGGAAGCTAAATAATTCATCTAACTCTAATAATACCAACGTCATTGATGGTATTAGGGGAGACTCTGCAATTTGTAATTACTGGGCTAAGCAAGATTTGAATGTTCCAGTAATTGATATAACTAAAATTATTAATCTAAATTGTAAACTTGCTAATGGTAAACCAAGTGGCCCTGATGGGACACCCGCTGAACACCTTAAGTTCTCAAGTAACAGAATTAATATTTTACTCAGCATTTGCTTTAATTACATGCTGGTTCATGATCATTCCACAATAATGTTATATTAGTTCCTATAATTAAATGCAAAACTGGTGATATTACAAACAATGATAACTACAGACCAATAGCTCTGGCGTCTGCTTTTTCTAAGGTTTTCGAATTTTGTCTAATTGATATCTGTGGGAACACGTAATGACAACTAGTTTGCTTTTAAATCTAAATTGTTCACCGATAATGTCTTATGAAAAGAATACGCCAAATTTTCTGTTTCTGTCAAATGTACGTTATTTTAATCATATTGTATTAATATGTATTGTTCAGCTCTCTGGGTGACTAATAATACCAATACTAATGTTTTATATAAACGGTTGAATGTATGCTTCAAATATGCGTTTAGGATGTTGATTGGACTCCCACGACACTGTAGTTCTACTGGTATATTCGTTGACCATTGTTTACCATCTTTTGATGAATATGTCAGAGCATTATACATGGAATTTCTGTAACCTGATGCTCAATTGTAAAAATGTATTTTAATCTAAAGTATGTTCAACCGTTTTAGGTGATTGTCAACAATGGAAAACTTGGAACTAAATTTTGTATACAAACAGGAATATTTACATATTCTTTAAATATTATATATACATATATTATTGTATGTTAGGATATTTTCTTTTTTGTTTGATTTCTCTATTGTTATTTTTGTCTGTCTGAACACCATAATGTACTTGTGTTGAACGTTTTCTTATGAACCATGTTGAATAGGCCTATCTGGTAATTTGAGGGATATGTTAATGGAGAATTCCAATAAAAAAAAGCTGAAGGGAGTGTTACAAGTAAATATTTTAATTATTTAGGCAGTTATTTCAATTTGGGAAACATAAGCTAAATGTTGTTTAGCCATGAATAATAATGTAAAAACATAGTTTTCGAAAGTACACGCTAGATAGCTGCCAAAGGTAAATTGATGTGACTCGGAAACGAATTTTAAAGTGTCTATAATATCTTAATAATATGACCACGGAAGATACCAGACATACACGGAAGATTGGAGTTCCCAGGTGTAATGAATCGGAAGTTTTCACGATGTTATTGAACGTTCAGCTGAACGCTCCCATAAATAAACAGCCAGACCAGCAGGTCTCAACACCTGGATGTATGGACGTCTAGGAGAAGTAGGCCTAACACCTGGGCAGCACGAATTTAAAGTCGTAGGTGAACGTTCAATTGGTTAAAAGGAACATATCCTTTCAAAATAGGTCTTCCTTTGTAAACATTTAATAGGTTTAATGTAAGTTATTTAAACATTCATTTAATTCATTAAGGCGAGGCCTATAACGTTACAAAATGGTATTTACAACTATCCAAAACATCGTCAGTGAACACACGAAGAAAACTTATTTACTCGTACAAAAATGCGCATGAAGAGACGGGAACGCGCGCGTGCAGTGATTAACAATCTCGTCTCAACTTTCTGCACGCGTGTGCATGAAAACAAAAATATGTGAAAAATTTTCGAGTTAAAAATTAGGCCTATCCGATAAAATTCCCCCAGAAACGAGGCTTTAACAGCCTCTTGAAAAAAATAAATAAACCGATAATTGCCCGACTCTAATCCGATAATTATCCAACATAAATATAAATGCGATTTTTTTTACCTTTATCCGGGTTCAACTTCGATGTTGTTTTTGCGATGAATTGATCGTGATCCAACGCGACGAAAAGGGAATCACCAGAAAAAAACATAATTATCTACACTGAGTGTGTGTATTATTAAAATTTGATCTGATTGGATAGTAGTTTATCGGATAATCCAAAAATTTTGCGGAAACACGACTTCGGCGGTGTCATTGTGACAGGTTCATAGATTTATTATTTACGGCTAGATGGTGATCTTAACGCTGTAAAATGACAGTCCCATGTAGGCGCCTACTATTTTGATTTTCGTCAGGCTACGTCATAAACATTATAAACAAGATAAATACTAGTAATCATAACGGTTTTATACTTATTGTATTTTTAACATTATTTTATCTTACAAATTATTTACATGTCACAAATATTTTATGTTGTCGAAGTCTTTGTATCTAGATTAAATTCACTTTCTTTTATTGATAAATTTGAAACTTCTATAAAAGATTGCGCGTGCGTAATTTCAACATAGCAACAGCATTAGTACGTAACACGATTTGATTGGTTGGATTCCGGAATAGTAGGTGCATACAAGGAAGTGCACTTTGGGCAATCTATTCTGTGGAAGTTCACCATCTAGCCGTAAATAATAAATCTATGGACGTGTTTCAGTGGGAAATCGTCATCATCAGCTACGCAAGAAATCTACTTGCTAAAAGTGTTTTATTTAGTAAAAGTATCTAACTATAATGTTATAAACAATTATTAATTATGTCCTAGTGTAACCTAAATTTAAGAAACGACTTTAACCAAATAGTATTATTAGATATTTTAGAGATGTCTATTTTCTGACAGTACGTAGGCCTAAAATTTTGAGGTGCACAGGATCAATGAAACGATGGTTTGTGTACTGGGATACAATGTAACCTACATTACGTGCAAACACTGCTAATACTGAGGCATATCAGAACGTACAATTCTTATAACTTTAATTAAGGCTTCGAGGATATCAAGCCAAGGTAGATAGACTGCGGGTTTTTGTAACATGAATGATGATGCTCTAACTTAACTCTTCTTACAGATTGATTTATGATCTACGTTCACAACGATGTGGGTCGAATTGTGTCATCGAAAACCTTTTCTACAACTATAAGATACATTGTAGGCTCCGGTTACACAATATTTACATATAATGATTTTTAATAATAAGCCGATGCCGCCAAACAACTAAAAATTGTATAACTAAAACATGTATATCAACCAGATGATTTAAAACTCGCAAAAAGAATGCGGAATGGTTAATACATTGACATTTTATAGCGTTCCAAATGATGACTGACTGTGCAGAAATATATTCTAGACATACGCGCATGCGCAAATCAACTATCAGGGTTCGTGTAATGCCTGTTTTTCTGTACTGACGCACAAATACAAGAGCCGATCAACTGGATCGAACAGAAGCGCCACCTTCAATAATCATGTTCAAAATTCTCGCGCGTTTAAAGAACGTTCTACGTTATCGATACTTTATCCGAAAGGTCCACTAATCAACTTCAAGTAAGAAAGTATAATGCATACTCCAAGCAATGAGATACACGCCATCATGACACAAGATTCAATATTTCGACATAAATTATGTCATCATCAGGAATGATGATTATCATTCCTGATGATGACATAATTTATTTCGAAATATTGAATCTTGTCATGATGGCGTGTATCTCATTGCTTGGAGTATGCATTATACTTTCTTATCGATACTTCTCCTGCAGTTTGTAGCAAATCATGGAGCAGAGCACACTGCTATACATGTCGATTTGCTCAAAACAATATTGTGGAAGTGTGAACCAGGCTTAATGTTATCCTGTACCCAAATATTTAAATGTCTACAGTTGTAAAATTCTTCTTCGGTCTCAGATCGTGGATCGTTTTTGCTTTTTATGTCCACCAATAGCAAGTATCTTAAAGGTTAACAAGTCTTGGAATTGGAAATTCTAAACTAAACATTGAAAAAGGAATGCTGTTACTGCTAGATTGTTTCAATAATCTAATCATATATTATCGAATTATCCAAAACCGACCACCACGTTTTAATTCCATGTAATCGCCCTAATTCATACTACCCTCAAACCTCTGTTAATATTAGCTTACTAGTAAATTTAGCAGATAGAATTATTGAAAACAATTAATGCAGGTATGAGACATTCGTACATGTGCAATAAGACACTATTAGTAAAGTTAGTCTTTGACCTACAATGTATTGACAGTACGTGCCTAAGTAGTAATTTATTCCACAAAACGAACTGTGCATTACAAGCATTTGAAGACGCATACTAGTAACTCATTCAGCAAATAGTTCTCCGAATACTTGCGTTTATCGTAAAGTTGATTTTACAAATAATCACATTAACAAAATATCGATAGTGACATCACAAATAGGCAAGTTTGTTACGCGTGGACCCTCCACTTATAAGCCATTTCTGAGTTTCAACTGCGCATGTCCGAGATAAAGGTCGAGTCATAGAAGCGGTGCTGCGGCCGGAATTTCTATCCTTGTAGCGGCGCGGTGTTGTGAACCGAGTTGAGAATTCACCGCACCGCGTCGCCGCAAGTATAGAAAATACTGCCGCGGCGCCGCTTCTTTGACTTGATCTTTATCTTGGACATGGGCAGCTAAAACCGGGAAAGGGTTTATTGTTAATCATTAAATCATTATACGCCCAAGTTTTGCGTGTCTTCATTGGCCCTTTAGTATGTGCGCATAACAACCAGTTTATGTTCTTTCTGTCATTGACGATATAAAAAAAACATTGAATATGATAAAATTACCATGTTAAAGACATTATTTACCCAAAGCGCATAAATTATAATCATTATCATAATTCGGTTCACCAAAGACATTGAGCTATAATGACTAGGCCTATCTTTACTTTATTGATCTTTTCAACATCTTATCATGGCTCATATACCGTGAAAAGCTCGATGCCTAAAAATGTCGCAACATAGGGCCGAAAACCATTGTAATGTACGTAATAAAACGCTTTGTGCATGCAGAGGACAATTTGGAATGTTTCTACGCATTATTGGAGTGGCGCTGTAGCTTGGCGGTTAACATGCTTGCCTTCGGACGAACCTGGTTACACAAATTCAAATTGCTGTAAACACTGCTGTTGTTGTATCATAGATAATAATTAAAGTAAAATACAATGTTCAAAGAGTTCATGGTTGGTCAGATTCAAATAACCTTCAAGCACGTCATCACACAATACTACCCCAAGAAGGCGAATACGATATAAATATGGAAAGATATATATACAGAGTCAAACAAATTGAGGCGTAAGTTGCAAATGCTAGTTGTACAATAGACAGACATTTAAAAATGATATTTTTTTCAAATTTTAGTTTATTTAAAAATTATCTGATATACTATTATAGAGGGAGATTGTAATCACTGTGCATTTTGTTTTGCTTCTAATATCAGCACTCATGCTAGTCATTTTTATGTAAATGTAGTCAGAGTGAGGAATTGGCACAATACTTTAGAAAACTGCACATGATCTGTTCAGATTTATTCCAAAATCGAATGGTAAAATAAAAAAAATAATCCCATAAATTTTGCACCAAATTATACCTTTACTATGCACTGAGCAATTTAAAATAAGTTTTATTTAACAGTTTAACTATTCAAAATTGTAAACCATTAGGTGTATTTTTTATTAATAATTTATAAAAACTTCTACAACAAAAAGTGACAAAAATGCGGTAACATATTTTGTTACCTCATAAAAAATACTCTTAATGATTATAATTTTGAATAGTTTAACTGTTAGATAAAACTAATCTTAAAATGCTGAGGTGCGTGTCAAGGTAGAATTTTGTGCAGAATCTATGAGGTTTTTTTAGTAGTTTACAACTTGACTTTGGAATACCTTGTATCTGAGCATGTGTAGTGTTGCCGCTGTTGGAATAAATTGTAAAAGAGCATGTGCAGTACCCGTAAAGTAGTCGTGTAACTTCTCATTATGACCACATTTACATAACAATGATCAGCTGAGTGCTGTTATTACAGGATGTTAGAAACAAAGGGAAATACACAGGGCTTCCAATCTCTAAGTAGTATCAGAAAAATATGCAGTTCATACATTCAACTTTCATACTACCTTAACAATTTTCAGATATATGACCAAGAAATGTTTTAAAACTGCAATTTAAAATGACCTTGCTTAGCCAATGTATACTAATAAACAAGTTTCAAATGCAGTTTTGTCAAAACTTACATTTTAAATTTTCGAACTCCGATTGTTTATAATTTCGCAAGGAATCGTATGAAACTGACTTTTTGAATGTTAAAGATAATAGGCCTAATGTGTAGTTTTATAATCTGTAAAAACCGACTTATGCCTCATTTGGCTTGGTCATGTCACATATGCCTACAATATATATGCCTATTTAAACAAAATCAAGGTAGTAGGCGCCGTCAACCAAGAACAAACAAAAATACAAGACTTGATGTATACAATATAATGGACGTGTGCTAGTTAAGATATTTGAAACACTGCGGTCCAACAATACTTACAGTGTCTTCAGCTGAGTAAGTGGTTTAAGCAAAGGTGGTGATAATACTTGCAGTTTGTTGTACTGAATGTTCCTAAGAATTACAAAGTTAAGTATAAACAACTTTAATTATTATATCTTATTTCATGTTGAAAATGCACATATTTAAAACTCAAAATATGGCCCGTACAATCCTATTTCATCTATATTTCAAAGTATGATAAACAATTAATAATAATAAATAATTAATAATCTATTACTGAAAACAATTGTTAGAAGAATTAGCAGATAATGCAAAATAATTATCTAGTTAAAGAATGACAAATTATTTTAGCCGGTCGAAACTTAACAACACATTAATGGGCATATTTTATATATGTTACTTGTCTCTCCCTATATTTAACTTAAATGTCTCTAGGCCTTCCAACATTTTGATAGGCATTAAATACGATGTGCAGTGACAGACAAAATAATAAAATACATGAGTTTATTGGCCATCTCAACGTATACACAGCTGGCTAACGTCACAATTATTCTTTTATATACTTATCTATTAATTCAAGGATTTGGACCAGGTCATTTTACCGGGTAGTCTAGCGGATTGACCTTGTTTTCTTCCTTTGTGTAAACATTTGAGACGTTTTTGCTCCATGTTTCCATCTCGTGGAACAAACAATAATAATTTGCATAATAGATTTAAAGGTAATCATATCATTGGTGACCCTAGGCCTACGAAGAGACACAAACTCTTAAGCGCGCGAACAAAAGGAGCGCGTAGAAACGCAAACTGCACACGCTCTCATTTGATAAGCACTGTACGCGCGCATCTTGTATTTTATACGCGCCTTTCCGTATTTGTACATAAGTTTGTGCTTCTTCGAAGTGTTCCTGACGATATTCAATACTTACAACACTTCTAAATTTGGAGTATGATTAAACGCCATTGGGTGTAATTCGGTAATATCATTATAGTTCAAGTTACTGAAATTAAAACAGAGCACTATTAAAAATATATTAATAATATGAAATCACGAGGTCGTGAGTTCGAAGTACATGGTGGTCGGTTGTGTTTTTGGATAAGAAACTCTGTCAACCTTGCTTCTGTCCACACGTGAATAGGCATAAGTGGTACATGTGAGGTAAAGCCATGCATTGATTAAATCTTCAACAGTACGGATTATTGTGTTTCATAGGTGTTTCTTCAAAGGGGGTACCATGTGAAGCACTTAGAGGATCTAATAGGTGTTATAATAAATATCACGTATTACGAAAATATTCATAATGATGTACTACAACTATCATTCTGTTGTACAAGCAGAGCATTTTCTTAAACTTGGTTCGGTCATTCTGGACTTCCCCCTTTTCTATTATGCACATTATTTATGTATATTCAATATCGTTTTGATACTTTTATTATCGGGAAAATATAAAATAAAATACCGACCATGATTTTCGAGATTTTTGGAGCGGCTGAGCAGCACAAATCTTTTTTTAGGCCTTCTATGTATTATTTCCGTCTGCTACGATTATGCTTGTAGATGTTATGTTACGTCAATTGGCATAATTACAACATTCAGTAAAGCAAAATCCACATCTAAGAGCTCAAATAGACATTGAACTACAATACTCATGACATTCGACATTATACAATGCTGTACATTTGTAACGGGTGTCGCCAAATATCTCGATAGCCCACAATATTGATTGACCAGTAAGCCAAAATCTAAAATGTTAAATTATAGACAGAGGAAGAAATAAATGTTGGTACTTACAGCTCATATAACCAATCAAGTCCCATCAACGTGTCTCTATTTATTGTAGTTAGATCGTTATACTGCAAGTGCCTGTAAAGCGAAGTTTGTAACCATTACATGAAAGATTTGTCATCAGTGAAAGAGCGTTTAAACAAAAAGATAAAACAACATTACCATGGAAGTAAACGACCCAACGGTACTACAAGTATCTGTAATTCTACCAATGTATTATGTTGTATGGATGGATGGCATCAATGTGACAAATATGTGAGCTCTCACCACAAAATGAGTCTCATGGTAGGACAATTCAAAATTGAGTTATTGATATACCTTCTAATAGAGCACAGTATAACCTAAAATCTACACTTTGAATGACAGTCATTGGACAAGTAGATCAAAAGATATGAGCTTTTGAAGTTTTCATTATGAAAATACAGTTTTGAGAAAATCGCCCATAAACAAATAAACAATTAAAAAACTATAAATCTCAGAAAGTCAGCATGGAAGACACTTTCCTTTTGGAAAATTGACTTAAAAATATATTTTAATAAAACATATGCCATAGTACTGACCATTGAAAATTTGACTTCTGACCTATTTTGGTGATTACTGTATCTCAATTTGATCTCACTTACGATGCAACTCATTTTGTGGTGAGACCTCGCATATAACTCAAGTCCGAAAACCTTTGGTGATGCTTGTTGATTACAACGTTAGCGTCCCTAACACATTTCAGGAGTATATAAGGACCATTTCTTCCAAAATGTGTGTTGTCAACAAAACAACTACAATATTCCAGATGTTACTATTTTGTATTCAAATTCATAAATATAATGCTGTTCTGCTATGCATATGTCATTACATTACTTCAAAATTTTTAAAAAAATGCAAAATAAGTTTAGAATTTGATTTTTCGGGTGGATCCAGAAAAAAAGCTGATGAATAAGCCTGAAAGTGTTCGATAATTATTAGTTTTTAACAAATTAAACAAGTAACTAAACGTGTTTATTATTTTAGACATTAATAAAGGGGTACTTTTCAAAGAAATTTAATGTTGGTGGATTTTGGAAGGAATGCCTCTTTAAAATATAAGAAAAACAAGATTTAAATAGTTTTCGACAAGTTTTCGTAGTTGCAATAAGATTGACAAAGATGTATGTTTTATTCCAGACCACAATTATTTCGATAGAGGCCGTTTACTTAGTAATTACATTAATGTTATAATATGGCACATGCTTAGCTCGGGTAGACACGTGAAAAAAATTCTAAGTCCATACGCTTAATTTATATGATTCGCAAAATATCAAATTCCTTATTTCCGAACCGATATACAAATTATGTGTAACTGTAATATAATCACAACATGGTAAACGAGTAGAATTATCTTTGTCATATATGTGTCAAATATTACTGATAGGAATTTGAGAATGTTTCCTTTCTAATAGGCCTACACAATTCATGTTAAAGTACCTCGATCATTGACCACATTAAACTAGGTTTTCCTGACAATAGATAATGAACAACATGCATCTAGAACGTGAACATGAAGTAGGCCGATTTATTCACTTCATTTTTAATATTGCCTATTTGTTTATAAATAATTTAAATTGTAATAAATAGTATTTTAACATTAGTAACTGTTATACTAATTGCATTTGTATATGTACAAAAATATTGTATGTTTAATTATGTAAAATAAAACGAAAAATAGAACATTAAAGCGATTTCCACGATCAAGAACCTTAACCGAGTTATAATCAAGTACGCAGAGCATTCCTGACAAAATATTGGAAACATCCCATAGATATAACTGGCAGGAGACAATAGTATTAATTAAATTAAACAAAATTGTTAGAGAAAAATGAAGGGTTGTAGAATATATGGCAAATTACAACAAAAATGAAGAAACCATAATTTATTATACCTATACCTAATAAACTAAGGAAGAATTATGTGATGATGCATGAAGTCAACATTAGTATTTAGCCTTGTGACATCGTTAAAATGTTAACAATAAATTATAGATATTTGACAAATGTTGGCAGTTATTAGCTGTAGTATCTGTAGGCGAGAGGTTTTGATGTTGCAAACTTGATCGAGATAATGCCGTGAAGTAGGTTTACTACTTCATAGAATATCGGTCGTGCGGTAATGAATAAGGCTGCAAAAATAGGAAAACATGTTCGTATGTTTGCTAACCCCGACAAGGAGCAAATTTAGAAAACAAGAATATCACTTACTTAATCGATTTGTTGAACCCAATGCAATACAAAACGTCAGAACATAAACAGATAAAAAAAGAAAAACAAAAATAGAGGCATGTATAAATATGTAAACCTATTGGGACAATCCCATAAAAACGGAAGGCGGCCATATAATGCAAAACTTAATAATTATTTAAAACGTAACAGTGGGCAAAATCCGATCAAGATTAAAAATAATATAAATTGAATTTCAACTAAAATTAATTTCCAGAATCTGCAGACGGCTGTTTTGTCACCTAGGGCTCATCCGTGCAGCTATGGTGTTAATATAAAATGGTGGGACCAGCTTGAGCAGGACTTAAGCTAACCCACACGATCAGATGTATAAGACCAAATAATGAGTTAGTGGTCAAGTCGTGGTTTATATAAACCATGCATGACCAAGTGTATACAGATAAGGAAGATTGGTATGTTTCTCGTATTTTAGGATATTATAATGAGTGAAAACAATGCTATAATGACAGTGGAAGCTCGATAACATTTAATCATTATACATATGCCTCGATGTTTCATTTTTTTTATTTGCTTATTTTTTGACGTAGATATAGGCCTGACTCTTTCACATACATACATTAAAAAATATAAAATATATTATAGATATATCCATAAGTTTAATTTTGATACAATCCAGGATCAAAACATAATCCTAATTTAACAGTTAACCGGTATACTACGGCTATAAAAATTAACCAATTATAAAAGCTCTGTATTCTTCATTCTATAAAGGTTATAAAAGATTTCTTATTAAATGTTTAATTTAGATCCAGTAATTAATCGTAGACATATTATTGACAAATCAGATTGGTGCGCATTGAAGTTCACATCAGATCTAAATATTCATCAACTATTATAACAAAAAGAATAAAATTATGTTAATGGAAGCAACCATCAACCCAATTACTTGTTATTATCAAGCCCAATCGTCTTTAATTGCGTTGATTATGAATAATATGAAATATTCTAATGCTTCTCTTGCTTATGGAAAATGCAATGCATACGCCACGTATTAAAATACACGCCAACTTGTTAGGATTCAATTGTCATATTTCCATTTCTCACATCATCAGGAATCCCTATGCCTAATAACTTTATATTATCTCAGATTAATTAGTAGACCTCTTCTTAATTTCCTATGTTTCACATAATATATTCTAGTATTTACTGTATATGCCTTATTTAATATGGTTATTATTTACCCTTTCAATACAAGTTGACGCTCCAATATATAAATATGTTTCCATTTTATTAATTGATACAAAATGTCGGACCCTTGCATTTACGGCATAACATTACTAGTGTAATTTCAAGACATATTGCCATTTGAAAAATGATTAAAGATAAAAATAACTTGCTTATTATAAAGAATAAGTAATTATCATAACTTAAAAAAAATTTAGATTTTTTGTATTATTATCAAGTGATAACAGTAAAACAGTGGTGCTTGGTGGTTAGCATGCTTGCCTTCCAATCCCGGGGTCCTGGGTTCGAACCTGGATGAACGCTAGGTTGGTTCTCACAACTTAACAGCGCAACTCCCCAAGCGTCATAATGAGACTTGGTTTAGAAATCATGAAGTAGATCTCATCCTGTAACTAGCGAGTAAACTTGCTGTTGGATGTGACACGTACTAAATAAATCTGTAATGATTCGACTTGTATTAAGTGAGAATATAATGTCAATGTCTATATTTATACGAGACAGACACGAAACAATATGTTCGAGTTCTACGATATTTGTTCTTATTGACTACAGAGTGGTGTTTACAGTATTTTAATGAGAAATCAGGAAGGCTTTCAATGTCCTGAAACTAACTGAGTTAAATCAATATTATTAAAAATTTTGTTTGGTTTTACTCGTTTATTTCTTTTTGTTTTGTAGAAGTTAGAAGAAATAACAAAAACCTAACAAAGTTACCATATTTGTACTCTCTTAATGTAAAAGAGTGAAACTTCACTCTTTTGGAGTGAATTTAAAGAGTGAGAGTGACCTGAGGGACCACTCTTAAAAGAGTGAATTATCTGCACTCCAAATCCACTCTTTTGGAGTGATTTTTTTGCAAAAGAGTGAGTGATTTCAATCCTATAGAGTGAATATTCAATCGATTGGAGTGAATTTCAATCTTTTTGGAGTGGTTCCTCAGGTCACTCCATAAAGAGTGGATTTTCACTCTCTTACGTTACGAGACTAGAACTTAGCACAAAAAAAATGCATTTGTAGACAAGTGATCTCTCTAGTGAACAACCCTAGACAAATAATAACTGCAACACGATTATTATAATCGCAAACATCAAGGAGAAAACCTAACATGCTACGAGCTCCCCTGAGATTAAATCTTTTATGACAATCGATATAAACATAATTACAATAATCATAATCAAAATGTCTCTGATAATTTTAACAAGTTTGTGCGTGTATATCAAACTTCAAAATGAGCATCAGGTGACGTCAGATCTTCCTGAGTCTTTAAGTTGCCGCAAATCTCACTTTAGATCCTACTTAGGATGAAGTTGAAAACAGATTTGCAACGGTCAGGCTAGAAATCGATACTAAGTCAATCAGTAATGCTCATACGTTGAATACTTGAATGGATCTTTCGAACATAAAATCGTATCATTTAATAGTAAAGATATATCATAAAAATGAATCTACAATAATATAATAGGAATTAAATTTATGCAGATGACATACACTATTTGAGTTCGGTTACGTTTTAGATCCAATATTCTTGTTCTTGAATGTCCTCAAAATTATAAGTTGGTTTGTGCGAACATGGAAGAATACCGTTCGGATAAAAAAACCCCTGTTGTATGCCATGCCTATGTCAATGAACCTGGATGTGGTCGATATTTACCAGAAATGGGTCAAAATCTACTTACATTGGTCAAAATAGGAAGTCTTTGCATGTCAGGCAAGGAAAGGCCAGAGTGCGGTTCGAACCCCCAACCTTTAGGTTGGGAACCTAAACAGGACACGCTGGGCAAATCCATGCCCTTATTAATAGTGAGGTTTCGCAAATTTACGAAATACGCCGTAACAAAAATGGATACGTCACACTTTCATTTTTTGAAAATAACAACGTTTTTAAAAATATATCTTCTGCCTTCAAAATTGTTGATGGTAGTCGTAAAAAAAAATATATGACAGATGTGACCGATATTCAAGGTGTTTAATTGAAATAGTACAACAATTCATAACGTAACTGTTTTTCTTTTCGTATTTCGTGAAGATGCAAAACCTCCTTAATAATGAGACCCTAACGCGTTTCAAATGTGATGATCGTATTGTCAGTGACACAACAATTAGACACAATATTCGCGAGTAAAGAAATACACGTGAACAGACAAAAAACGCTCAAGTGGAGTGATTGAAGCCTCGCGTACACCTCAGGAATATTGCTCAGTAAATGACCACGAATTAAACTTTGTTCCTAGTGTGCGTCAAGTTTTTAGTGAGTTCGCGTAGCAAATCACTCTGAAAATCTGACGCAAACTGCGAGCAAAGTGTCACGCGCGGTAATTCGTTTAGCAATCTGTAGTGAGAAGAGCTTAACAAAGGCATCAAACAGATTTCATCTCCACGTGCGTCTTTCTGTACACACACACAATTTTGTATATTTTGTGGATTCACTGAAGAGGTTATTATTGTAATGTGTGTATCACTTACAGATATCCAAGATAATTCATGCCTCTGAAAAGACCGTCAGGTATTTCTCCCATCTGACAACCAATAAGATTTCTAAGATATGAGATAAAACATGTTTCTATAAGATACATTGTAATGAAATGAAAAAATAAATTGACTGGCACGAGTTCGCTCTAAAGCAATTGAAAACAGCATTCCTTTAAATACTCATTAAGAAAACTGCAAAGATAAACCAGTACGGTAAACACCTCATTTACATAACTGTCACAAGAGGTGTAAACTTGTCGATACTAAATTAAGCCGATCTTTCTATGTTGTTAGTAATATCGATGTACCGATACTATTCTGTCAATTATTCAAAACTTCTTAGATGAAGTGTTGTTCTTCGGCAAAATTAGTTTCTTCGATCCTTTAATGAAAACCTGACAAAAATATATGTAGAACTATGCTTGGAAGAGGACCTGTATTTGAAATTTCTGGTCAACCAAAGATGCATCATAAATATCATTTTATGAATGTAACACGCAAACTGTAAAATTATACCAGAGAAACTATATAGGCCTATATTATATAGTTGTGTATGATACAATCTCTTGAAAGATAAGGACGATTATTCGTTTAGTATCGTGGAATAGACATAAACTTTCAAATGAGAGTTCTGTATCAAGTTTAGCATTAATTTATACGTGGGCTATAGTTTTAATGTGCATTTTGAATTTTAATATGAACTATTATAGTATGACCGACATTATTAGGCCTATGTAATCTTTTCGACATACAGAATAAGAAACCTGTATTATCTCCAACATAAATATTGTGGTGACAGGCACAGGTTGAAATCTTCTCATGTGCAAAATTAGATAGGCCTACATTATTATCTCCATAAATAAATTGTGATTGTGAATTATGATTAACCATGTTGCAGACACTGGTGAAATTCTACCAAGTGTATGTGTTTTGGTAGAAAACTAAACAAACTTAAAGCAAGTCTTAAATTGCCCGTGACTAGAACTCTGCTTGATGTGAAATATGCGATTTTGGTTACAGTTTTTTTTCTCCATTAGATTTTAGTATTGAAAATAATTTTTTGCCGTTTTGGAAAACACAATATAATAGATAAAAGATCAATATCTAAAAGCATCTTAGTAGAAACCCTGTAAACGCAAAAGATTTTAGGTCTTACCTTCCCGAAAGCTTAAACTTGTCATTTATGTCTTGTATTAGGTGCAATGAACCGCTATTAATCTGTTAGGTTTGTGACTAATAGTAACATTTTATGCGAAAACATTATTATGGATTATTAATTTCAATTAGGTCATCTTAAACTTCCGATTGGTTTATAGGCCTACCCTTCTCACAACATGACAAGCAGCAGGTAGACATTGGGCCTAATATGTTCAGTTGAACCTGTCGAATGCGTTCAGAAAATTCACCCTCAACACAGATTGACAAAACATAAAACGGTTAGATTAGCCATACTTGTGAAGACACACAACGGTAGAATAGTTGTAAAAAAATACTCGCAGGAGAACTTCTAAAAACAAGAGAAGTATATAACATGACAGAATAATTCCATGAGTCTGCATGCCTTGTTTTCTTGTTTTAATATACTGCGTGTGCATAACGTTAGCGCATCGAAGTTATTCATTTAAACTCCCTGTCACTAGCTAGTTACACTTAAAAGTGCGCAGTAAACCACAGGAGAAATTTTACTGTCTCTGTGAGTCCATGCAGCTTTTGGTACTCCATGGTGTGTCTGACCGTCTTAACAGCATGGGTGACCCGTTTTACGATTTACAGTAGGCCTATCTAATAATAATAATATAATGACTTTACAGCAGTCTCTTAGAAATCATAAGTCAATACTGTTAACCTCATTCCTTCTTATCACTCCTTACTTTTGCAGACATTGTATCTCTGAATCTTACATGATTTTAGAATTTTCTCTTCACGGGAAATGCACAAAATACCATGTAAGGATAATGGCTCCGATTATGAGCGCACATTCCCCTGACATTTGAAAAAAAAAACGTTCAACAAAGTGGGAGCTGTCGGAGCAGCGGTAACGGTTTAGAATCCAATTCGACAGGTCGAGAGTTCAGGAATCACACTTTCTAATATCTTGTGTGCTTGGACAATGGAATTTGTCTAATATTCCTTTACTGTAACCAGCTGTACAGTGGGTAGGCCTAATAGCAAATTACTGAGAGTAAACTGATGGACTGGCGTCCCATAAAGACAATAATCACAATCTCATCAGCTTTACGTTACAGAACAGGAATCGTAAGGGTTGGAAGACTTATTCACCAATTCACGTTTACGTAGTAAATGGATCAGGTGACTGAATAGCTCATTCTTTGGAAGTTAGAGGATCGAATTTGATAGCAGAAGAGTAAATTTCCGAGAAATAATTTATTTTGCTACAACATGAAATAAACAAATTTAGCAAAACATCAAGAAAAAAACACCACTTTAGTAACCTAAACAATACTTTCTGAACAATGAAAACCCTCTTTAAATTCACTTATATAATACAGTTTCCAAATTTACGAGAATGAAAGTGTTTTAAATCCCTAGTGACAGTTTTTGAACTATGTTCACATGCATATTTGATGTATACGATTAGGACGCACTGTATCCACTAAGCAATTAACACTTGAACCACATCAACTTTGACGATCAACGTCTAACGGGTAAAATCCGTTGACGCTAAAGCAGCAATTCAATGACATAAAATCTTGTATCTTGGTGATATGGTAATATCGATGTGCAATAATTATTCATGATTTTGATATAAATGTGCACATTGCCTCATTTTTACTAGGTATAAAATAAAACTTGTACTTAAAAAATCGACGGCAAGAATTTACAACAATATTACTAGCTTTTCAACGGACATACGTCAATGGCGCATGGTCATACTCTTGCCACCAAGCGTACTCATTCCAAAGTATTTCTGTGTGTTTGATAATTTAAAAAAAAATGTTTGAAGCGTTACATTCATGTAGCAAATTGCTATTACGAGTCAGATCGTTAATTAAAAGAAATGCGAAATAGTTTTCTTTTACCATTAAAATAATTTTAGTATGTAATAACGAATCAGTTTAGTTAATGTGACTTGACCCAAAATGGAGCAGTTGCGTTTCTACATAACTGTTGTTTCTTTTCCACAGATCTACCACTATTCCTTCCTTAATCATCTTTCAGATACAGTACTTGTTTTTAGGTTTATCTTACTGGTTACCTTCAGATTCTATGATACGTTCGTTTGTCTTCCGGTCTCGGTTACTAACTCTTGTATTTCTCCTCTAAAGCCACAGCTCAAATACCACTCTGTCTTCTTTCTTCTTCTAAGCCCAACTTTACAGCAATAAAGAGCAATTTCGAGCATTAAACTTAACTTATTTAGTTAACAACAGTACGTACTTGTCGATCTGTCAATAACAACGCTACTTCTTAGACTTAGGCCTACATTGATTTCACATTGTTGAAACAATATTTGGCCTATATAATTTTGTTGATTAGAAAGAAGCTTTTTTTAGTCCAGTGACAGACCAAATGACCGTGATAGATGTTTTTTTTCCATATTCTGAATCGTGAGATAATATGTTAGGCTACTGTACTTCAAAAGCTTTCTTTCTTATTTCTTACTATGGCACATAACTGTTGGGTAATTTAAGTTTGATGGCGTTTTCAAATTGGTCGCCTGTAAACTTGGACCTTTATATCTCGTTAACCACTGATTGTAAATAATTGATTTTCATCAAATTAACTGGAACATGCATACCTTCATCTTTATTTCGATTATAGCAATAACAATAAAAATGCCTTACTGGAAAATTTATTTCTGGTAACTTTGACTTTGTAGTATCATTGTCTCCGTGACTCTTGGTCGCATATAAACACAAGATTTGTCGCAAAATAATGTATTGAATCCACGTTTATATTAAACCTTAATAAAAGTTATTTTAAAATTTAAAAAAAAACGCACTTTCTGACCATTGACCCAAATTTGATCAAAATTTTAAATTATAGATTTTAATATTAAAACATTCTCATTTATTATAAATGACTAATTTGATACTTGGTTTAATCTCGTATTTCTTTTGAATACAGATTCATACATGAGATAACTAAGCCTTTACGATCGGAAATGTCATTTCTTATTTATTGACTTTGAACCGTCTGTCTTATTTCATTATCTCTCTACATGTCGTAAAACTTAATATTTGCATCAGATCATTCATAAATGTACATTCGTATTAAGTGTAATGTAATTCTGTCTCACAATGTCCGGAAGGGCCATATCCTTTAACAATAGGGTGTGCTTTCCTCCGACTAGTCAAGAACTTAATCATGTATATCGATTCTCAGAAAATCTAACAAATTTTGTCTGCAGTCATCCGAATCTACATGCAGTTACCATGTTCCAAAGTGTTAGGTGTTTTAGATCTCTGCTAAGAATCCATCCAGTAGTAGTGTTTTAACTCCCATAGATCATGCTTGCTGTCTACAACCACCTGGGTACTGATAGTACCCAGGTGGTTTGTACCTTTGGCTAAATCTTTTTTGCTGGCTTCTGGAAAATTACAGTTGGTAAGGTATGAGCCTCTTGTATTTCCGCTACTACTTGAGCAAGATGGTATACCTCAGCGGTCTCCAAGAACTGCGGCCTAGGCAGCATCACACTTGAAATGTGTAACCAATCCACCATCATGAACAGTAAGCTTGATTCGTGTTTTATATATTACTTCCAACATCATTCCAAACAGGTAAAACAAAATCAAGAGATCTAACGAAATCAGATAACTACCATTCACATAACCCCGACTTGTACCATTACAGAGAGTACAGTCACATGAGAGAGATGACACATGGAGAAAATGAGGTAAGTCAGAAAGCATAGATTAACAGCAATGTTAGAGGATTTGATTAGTGAGGCCAAAGAGTTTAAGTAACGAACACAACATCATCTAGACATGCTATTGGTCTACCAATTATTCTGACTCCAAACAGCCCCAGCTGAGGTGATATCACGACATAAGGTGACAACATTATCCTGTGCTCGTTGTTATTGTCCTCGCATATAATGCAGAACTCAAGCAAGTAATCCGTGTTATTGAACATAAAATAGGCTCCACATATCACCGATAACGGATAGAAGATCCATTGTGATTCTTACAGAATTAGACTATGAGGATAACGTAAATCTTATCTGATCTGATACAACTGACTCTGAAGGTTTTCAGCTGGGTTGAGACACTGATTGCGTTTTCTGGTAAATATTATAGACAAATTATGTTAGAATGTAATGCCATTGGTCACATCGTTGGTATCTCTATCCATAGACCAATATCAGATATCTCACTATACACTAAACAAAATCAACTCAGAGGACGACATCCACCTTTGCAAACATTCTCCCAACAGATTTAAATGTGGGAAATACAGCTTTCGTACAACGGGTGCTATATGACTGGTAATTTGAAGTAGTACAGTTGAATATGCTTTGTTTTGTGGTGTGGTGGACATTGAAAAACAGTGTGTATAGGCTTGTATCATCACAGAGGATCATACAACTGTGTTGATATGTTGATGATTGCGATATAACACACCTTGACTACAGTTTGTGATAAAAGACAGAATATTACAGTTCAATATTAACGAATATATACAAAGCTGATACCATTACTAAGCTTTATAAAATATGAATGAGACATACTAAGACTATAATCAAATTTAACAAATAAGAATCCACATCCTTGATCATAAAGTAAATATTCAAACATTCCATGTAGGCCTATGCGTCAGTAATTTAATACAAATGAGATAAAATCTAGTCTCAAATTAGTGAATGATATACAGTATTAAGACTATCTTAATATTTAGAAATTCCTTAAATTACAAAATTCTATAGCTTAAATATTTAACCCTAATGTCGAGGGTTATTGTCATTAATTAGAAACCTGCATGTTATGACCTACACGCGACCAGTAGTAATCGATACCTGATTCTACAAGGTCAAAGGTCAAAATGCCAGAAAAGCAACAGTCATTTTGGAGAAATCTATCAATACAGATAAATGGGAATATGCATGTTGCGGGTAATTTTGAGATAAAAATCCCTACAACCAGTGGTTACCGATATGGTTTAGAATTACAGGGACTATTTTTAAAAAAGAATCCTGAGCTGGAATTAACTTAGATTATGCGCACGCGCACAAACATAGGCACGTGCATATTTGGAATATTACTTTACAAATGTCCACGCGTGCCTCTTTGCTCTTTGCTTTGTTCAAAGCCGAGCAAAATTCTCGTTAACTAATGTAACTGCACACGTATATATCAACAAAACTGAAGCGCGCTGATTCTACTGCCTTCACCAATCAAATTTAACATGTTATTGATTTTGATTTGAAATAAACTGATTGTAATGGAATTGAATTGTTCAAAGTACTCGCGCGTCAGAAAATAGGACCTCTCGATTTGCGATGACGTGGAAACTGGAACTTACTGACGTCATGCAAACGCCAATGCGCGCGGCAGAATTATGTGTGTTGCGTTGTCGTCCTGTATCTGAGACGGTCGTCGGGTGATTTTGCGCCACAAAGCAGTACCGATAATAATGAAAGTGAGGTTTAATACCATCAAACATAATAAACTCCATGTAATAATTGTAGAAAATAAGTTAAAATAGAAGTTTCTCTGAATTTATGAAGATTTTGCATTTTAATGCGTTTCATTGATCTTCGAATTCAAAAGTGTCACTCACGCGATTGTTACGTCCTACGTGTGAAATCAATTGAATATAGAACGTAGAACGCACGTGACGGCGGTAACGGCTGAGCGGGTTTATTTTCTCCGTGCTACGCAAAACTCGCTTTCCACGTCGTCGTAAATCGAAACCTTACTACGTTCTACGTTTCGTACGCATTTTGAGTGTGCGGCCAAAAGGTAATTTTGAGAAAAAAACCATGCCTGACCATTTGCTCATCAATTTTCCTGGGGTGTGCGACGGGATTTAGGGACCATCGTGATATTAAAGGTTTCCTAATATAGCTAAAACCCCGTAAACCATATGCATCAGTAGGGTTTAAGTTTCAACGTTCTTTATTGAATGGTGAATTTATTACTTACAATTCAATAAGTGATCGGTCGTGTAATGCATCGAACTCAAATCGTAGTTTTCGATTTCGAGAGAAATACCTGATAAACATGAAATACAAGAAAGATTAAGAATTATACAATAATGATAATTGTGAAGTATCAATTCTGTGCTCATAATCTAAATGAACGTAGATGACCTGGCAATGATCGGTCACAATCCGAGGCTAAAATACAAACAAACATTTTATTTTAGGATAAAATCGATGTACTACTTAGAATTGTTAAAAAAAATAAAGTCAGCTTCCGCTTTTGTAGTTGTATTCAATTGCACCTCAAGCTCACGATAACATTGATAAATCATTATAGAAATCTGTAATAGCAGTTTGATTTTCTTAGTAACTGATTTACAATTGTTCAATTCTAGTATTAGTAAATCACTAATAAAAATGGTATGGATAACATAAGCCAGATGGAGACGTCAAATGGAAACTTTTTCACCAGTTTTTATCATTTGCTATACGAACTCGGCCAACCAATGTCACATCACTCTGCTACGTAGGTAGTTTATTTCTATAGCCAATAACAGTAATTTTTTGGTTGCTTACATTTTATATTTTCTATTTCCGATAAAACTATCCAACCAATCATACCAAAAAATCTGTTTAGGCCAGCACTAACACAGAAATGGTTTACGAGAAAGGTAGTACGGTATTAACCGAGCTTGAAACAGCTAAAACCTACAATTTAAACAAATTCCCTACTTACATCGGCCTGAGAGCCTTTTACAAATCGAAGTTTTCCAATAAAAATTTTGGTTGGGTTCAGGTCCCCAACCAGAACAGCTTTGTGCATTTCTCTTAACTATGACTACTGAGTTACAGATACATTTTACGTCAAGTAATAGGCCTACCTAAAGTCTATCGTTAAAGATAATGCATACACTTTGAGTCGAGTTGGTTAACATCAGTCCAATATACAACAGATTTTTTATTGACGCATGGTTAAATTCACGTATTCTAGAATAGCGTCCTCAACTTAACACATTGTTTTAATGATTCTCATGATTTTCATGATGATCTTCGAGTAAAGTATTTTATTGTTGAAAGATTTGCGTAGTTTTAGAAATTAATCGCCACAAAATCAACATAGTTTTGACTCAGACCACCAATCATTATATAACATTTTAATCAATAAACGGATTTACTCACAACACTCGAAGGTTAGGCAAACGATCCAGATCCTCTTTACGTACAAGGGCTATATCATTGTCCGATAAATCCCTGTGAAATGTTAAAAGTACCTTTTTAGGCCTATATTTCCGCATTAATAATCGTGTTGACGTGCTTATTCAATACATTATTCTATGTTCGTTTAAGTAATGTTTCTTTAACCCACAGTATAGCGGATCCAGTATTATGTAAAAGGGTAGGGGGGGGGGGTGCGCATGTACCCGGTTTTAAATTTTACGAGCAAAAAGGACACACGAAGAGAGACACTCTTATACCAAAGGAAAGGGAAAAGTGTATAACAGTTAATGTCTTTCTGTGGTGTCGCTGACGAACTGTGTGAAAGTAAATCAGCGATCTTACATTGTAAAGATAGCGTGCTGGCCGATTTTTGCGCGGAATTTCTGTAATGCACGTAGTACGCCATCTAACGCTCAAATCTACTCCTTATTTTGCAGGGGGCGCTATAAAATGTTTGTTTTATTCTCGTTTTTTATAATTGTTATAAATTTTCCAAAAGGGTGATATTAAATTGTATACAGATATTAATATTATATCATTAGTACTTAAATAAATGCGTCTGTGTTATCAAATCAAATATTTTATATTCGCAATATTTTCTACCTGCGCGTTCCTTACTCATGTTTGTAGCGGGTGCAATTCCATGGCATTACGCACTGGAATAGGCCAGCGCGATATTTTTACATTGTAAAATTCAATAAGTCCAATATTAGGAAAAAATAAAATTAATCTTAAATCCGTTTAAAAACTTCTTTTTAATTTTAAAAGACGCTGTAATATAAATGTAATTTTGAATTAAATGAAATATATTTCGGTACTTTGTGTTTTATTACACACGAACCGCCCCGATTTTAATAGCAATCTTGGACAGTCGTAAAACGTTTGTATCTGTTAAAGTAACAACATAAAATATAGATTAAAATTAGACGTTAGTTACGCTTTGCTTTCTCCGTTCATGTAAATGTTGACTTTGTCTTGCCAATTGGTTTGTGTTGTTTAGAATAATTTCAAGAATAATAATACGACCTGCTTTTATTGCACATCACCATGCTTCGATATATTATATTTACTCATTAAATTAAATATAAACTAGCATGTCCTTAACAATTTCCGACCAACTAAGAATCCATCCATGGTTACAGAATGTGATATAAATTTAAAAAAAAAAAAACAAAATTTGCAAGAAAAAAAAACATTTCTGGTTATTGTTTTACCTTTTCATTAAATTCATAGAAACGTTGGATGTAATTTGATATCAAAATCAAGAACATAGCCCAGTCTATTGTCTTGTGTAGATCACTGCACCATACGACGGTCGCACGACTAAACCGTCTCTCCCTGTGTGTTTGGTTTCCAGAGGAGACGACAGTCTACTACTCTTCGGCCGACGTTTCTTTTTCAGTGATTTTCCTGTTGAATCACTAAAACCACACATAGAGGGAGCGACGGTTAAGTCGTGCGACCGTCATCGACCGTCGCACGACGCAGTAAGTGCCCGGCCTTAGGCTCGTTTTGTGGTGCGTACACGCTCCCGACGAATATCTATTTATCTTTTACAATTTACACATCTGTCATAATAGGAATAATTATTTACTTACAAGAGTACTGTATTAACAGGCAGATCTATTGGGATAGATGTAAACCTGGGCTTATCGTCAAAGTTATTATTGCAGAACACCTCTGACTCACAATCGCCATCGTCTACCGTGCTACCGTGACGAGACGCGCACCTCAAGTAGCATGTACATTCACTAGGGTACGTTCCATTCTCTGTGTTTGGAAAATAAACAAATAGCAAATAAATTAAATAAAACAGCAAATATTTGGTATTAAAAATGTTCCTTACTAATTTTGAAGATGAATTAATACATTTGGATGTATCAATATGATAGGTAGGTAGCGTTTGATCCATGAACGCGTTGATATTTAGTTTAAATCAATACATAGGTAAACATCTGATTAGTTATAGATTGTTGGTATAAGTACCGGTACTTATTTGTAGCAAAACCAAGCTATATGAGAGAGAGAGAGAGAGGTCAAAAAACTAAAAACTGAGTTATTTATAAATTATAAAAATACATATTATTATCTTTGAAAAAAAAATCAGTTTCGTACGATATTTTCTTGTTAAGTTATAAACAATCAAAGTTTGAACATTGCTATGGACGTTTTAAGAAGACGCTTTTGAAAATTGCTTATCAGTATACTGTGACTAAGCGGGTAATTTTATTTTATTTTTTACATTTTGTTTGATCATATATCTGAAAAATGTTAATGTAGTATGAAAGAATGTGTAAACTTATCTGTTTGAAATAAAATAAAAAATTTAAAGAACATATGACGATTTTTTTTTCTGCTTATAGTGACATAATACTTTTGTAATTTATCCCTCCTTGGGCTTGGCTTCTACATTTACGTTAGAGGTGGTCGAAATGAATAATTTTCATTCCTAATGACGTAGAAATATCAAATCTCAATACGATGGCGTGTATTTCATTGGTCCATAGTACAATACTGTTGAAAGATACAGGTGTAAATTACATCGAATGAACTTTGACAAGATATGAGCGTAACATAAAGCCCGAGCTTAACTACTTTTATGAAGTGAAGACACTATGTTATATAGTTATAGTAAAAAATCGTTTATTATTTCCTTCTACAAACCACTAGGTCATCAGCTGCAGCCTGTTTAATTTTATTTCTTTCCAGCTATCACATTACAAGGTTAAATTGATAACGTGTAGTAAATAATGTAAACTAAAATAAAAGTTTCTCCATGATCGGTCCTGAAGTTTTTACCACGGGTTATTTAAATTTTAAATTGGCTTAAGTAAAAAATATCCAATATCTCGGTAAATAGGTTTAGAAAAGCGATACTGGTATCTGTATTCACTCTAATAGGCACCATTGCCAAAACATGGCAGTAAATTGTGTTTGTTTTTAACCTTTGAAATACTATTTGGCCGAAAATATATCTCGGCAACCTGGACATATTGGAATACAAATCAGTCCCAAATTACTCGGAATGTATATAGGCCTATTAATCTAATGGATTTCTTATTTCCTATGAACTCCCAAAACTATCCTTATTTTAACCTTTGACCTATCAATTTTGACAAAAAAAACATGTATTTCAAAAAGTACTAGGTATAGATACACAAATGTCATAAAATACTAATTAACATAGGCCTACATATTTATAGTTGATCTAATGTATAGTTTTGTCACGAAATAATCAGAAGTTGTATTCCTGTGTCAAAGGCCATTAATACAACTTGCTGGTCATTTTGTAACTATTTTTTTCCACTAGAGTATCTTGACCAATACTGAAATAGGTGACATTAAATTATTTTAAAATTGATGGGTTGAAGGTTATAAAATAGGGGGTTTGTGAGCTTATATGGGAAAATTTCCCATTAGAATAAAATTAATATATACAGTACACTCATTTTTAGACCAAATTGTGTCAAATACTCAAATTCCGTTACGTTTGTTGCCAAATATGTCCACTAGAGTGAATAATTATAAATATGGATGTTCTGACTAATTTACCAAAATCGCTTTATTTCTAAATCTAGCATTTACGGATATATGGAATATATTGTACTTTACCCATTTGACCTTAAATGACCTTGGGGTCAAAACTGGATGGAGAAACATTGACATAATAAGTGGAAAGGTACAGTATTGATATCTTCATCAGAAAAGTAGTGCTGCGAATTGCTGGAACGGAACTCATGTTCGAGCCAGATTGCAGCTGCACGTGATGGCCCAGGGAGAAAATTAAATTTCTTTTATTGCAAATGTTCTATAATTTGAAAACTGTATTGCATTCACTATTCGCCCCATTTAGCATTACGTTCGTATCTTTTACCTTTACATACTACTCTTTCGTCATTATATACGAACCATTCGTCATTC
>JAOTQE010079470.1:0-15856 GCA_025631205.1 Nesometra sesokonis
TATATTAATATAATAATAATAATATTAATATATTAATATATATTTATTAAGTTTTGCATTATGTGGCCCCCTTCCATTTTCATGGGCTTGTCCCAATCCGTTAACATTATATTGTTTTACGTATCTCAAGATCCGAGCAACCATGTTTGCTCATCGGGGATTGCATCTGTAGATCTTCGGTCATGTCTCCAGATCACATACTAGTGCTGTATGGTAGTTTCATTTTTTAGACCGTTGAGCGCGAAAGTCCGTTTTTCTGTGGATTTGTCATTTAGAAGGAGAAGTAGTAAATAAGAAAATAATCGAGGGTGACCCTCGCTAAAATGTGGAGAAAACCTGTGGGAGCTCAAAATCCAAAATGGCCACGATTTTTTCAGTAACAGTCTGAAAGACCAGAAATGAGTTATTAATCTTTGGCCTGTAGTACATGGAATGTTAATAACAGGCAATAACTACAAGTCATAAAGTTTTGATTTTGGTGTCAAACTGTTTAGAGTACATAAATTTCTAATTACTCCTATGGAAGATTTTGTCCAAAAATGACCATAACAAAATGTATTGACCTTTGACCTATATTACACATTTTTATTGTATTTATTTATTTTATTGTAACTACTGGTAATTGGGAATTGTATGTGGTGTCAAAATGCACAGAACATACACTTTTCCATTTACTATAATGGAATATGTCTCTAAAAATTACCAAAAATTGGGTTATTGACCTCTGACCTACAGTACTGTATATTACAGATTTTACATTGTATATAATTACTGGTTTGTGGTTAACATATAAAATAATAAATTATTAATAATAAATTTAAGTTTTAATTAGAAATTTGAAAAATGATAATAATTTGTCAATAATCATGTTTTCCAGAATGAAAATAAAGCTCAAGATGATGACGAAGAAGAGTGTTTAGATTTAGATGAAAACAGTCAGTTTGACAAATTCATCAGGAAAGCATCTGTGAAAACAAGGAAAAAAAGTAAGGTTTATGTCGCTCACAGCTAAATGAAAACCTTGTCATATTGATGTCATATCAGTGTATCCTCTATGAGTTGAACCACTTTGCTCTCTCCAATACAGTTGAACCTCCCGTAAGTGGACACCCTTGGGTCTGTGAAAAGTATCCGCTTACGTGATGTGTCCACTTACAAGAATTTTGGCTGATGGAGAGCCAAAGTTGTAAATTATGTATATGTCCTTATGTCTCACATTTCAGTCTTCTCAGCACAAATGGCCTCTCAAGTGTCTAGACACCGTATTTTATTTTTTATTAAATATTGTTTATAATTTTTAAGATTGTTTCAGTAATATGATTCTCAGCCATTACAGAATAAGGCTGATTTTGTACAGAAATCTAAATTCGTTATACAGAAAAATCTGTAAATTTTGTGTGATGTTCACTTATGGGATGAAAATTAACATACAAGAAAATCTAAATTTTAAGACAAAAAGTGTCCAATTCCGATTTTGGGAGGTGTCTGCTTGCGAGAGGTACCAAATTCACTGATTAGATGTTATAAACAAACAGGTCAGAATTAGTGTCCATTATGGAAGGTGTCCGCTTTTGAGAGCCGTCTGCACAGGGAGGTTCAACTGTACTTATCATCAATGACATCTGAGAAACCCGCCTTCTGAAGCATGCATTCCAGCTTAAAGGGTTATCCTCTACTGTCATATTTATAAGGTTATACGACATGGTATTTGGATTTTCTGAATAATTGTAAGCGTATTATGGTTAATAGTATAATACAAATATACATTGCCTTGAGTGTTGCTGGTTAATACTATGGGCAGAGGTATACAGCCCCTAAGTGAATATTACTATTTGGAGGCACTGAGGCCCATAGGTTTAACCAGAATCCTGAAATTAGCCAATGTATATTTGTTTTATATTCTATATCAAACACCTTAAAGATGATTGACTACACTTAGGCCCAGGCCTACCTTTCCTGTAAGGTCTAGGAAAGAGTGATCAAAGCCTACACTTCTAGGCCCTAAAATACACCCTTAAAATTCATTCCACAATATCCAAAGAATCCTCGGAAAATGGACATACCATATTTTATTTGTTTTTTGGGTGTTTCCACTGTCTACCGACTTGATAAATTCGTCTATATCATCATCAGTGAACTGATCAGAACACCTAGGGCTAGGCTTAGTGGGGGGCCTAGCCTAGAAGCGCTTGTTACTGCGCAAACATCACAATTGTCAGTGACATCACTTTGCAAAATAATATTTTACTATATCGCAAAGTGACATCATAAAAGTGATGTCACTTTGATATATAGTATACTATTTCACAAAGTGACGTCATCATGCTGGAATAATAGGAATATTTTTAATCACATGGTCCTCTTTCAATCAATCAGTGCAGTTTAAATGTTTGATGAAGAATATCATATGTAATATTTTCTACCTATTATAGAAATAAATTAGTTTCGATCATAATTTGAAGCACCATTTTTGATTGCCATTTCCAATACTGGGCGAAGTTGTAAAAATGTGAAAGTTCAAGATGCTGGTGTCCTATGATGTCATACGACACCACTACAACAGACGCCTGCAATTCTGAAAAGGCTTATTAATAACTACAATCATGTATCATGTGTGAACTGTGTACATTGTAACAGACACTTCTTGCGTCATAAGACAGGGGTGGATCCAGGATCCAGCGAAAGTGTGGGGTGGGGGTGTGGCTGCCGGTTTGTGGCTGCCGGTTTGTTTCTTAAATCTGCCATTGTTTTATATATTTGAAAGGAAAAAAAGAACAAAACCTGAATTATAACAATGTGAAGAATAAAGTATATTTTTTAGTTAATTTAGACCATTTTGAAATGAGTGTCATATGGTCTTTAAATGTATAGTAAATAAACGTTGCGTTGAAGTTGAATTGAAAAATAAGAAATTTATTTTTATAATGTATACATTTTTTTTATAACAGCAAGAAATATAACAATCTGTCCATCCTTTACACTGCTGTTGTCTGTAATGCACATAGATTTTATAGTGTCTTATACAGAATGGTTTCAAGGCAATGTGAACTAGATGTTATACCTATGACTTTCTAAACGCCTATGTTATGCAGCAAGTACTGGCTTGTACTTGAGCTCTGCTGTCTGGACAGTACAGCAGGGTAACCACCTACTCATCTCGAAAAGTGTAGTAGGTTCTGTGCATATGAGCCATTGTCTACAAAAGTCCTAGTAACAGTTTATTGTCTTTATCTGAGAAGATCTATTGACCATCATTCTGCTACTGTCTTTGTTCAGTCCACTAACGTTTCCTGTCACAAAGTTAATTGAATGTTTTCATTGCCTTAAATTTTTCAATTTAATTCACTTACTGTATCTTTATGTAATATTCTATAATGTATTTAATTATATATTTCTAGGTACTACAGTGATGCCAGTCCCTCAAGTGGCATCTAAGTCCCCAAGCAAACCTAAGAAGTCATGGGTAAGCAGTTTGTATATAAAGCCTAAAAAAACAATTGTTGCCCAATCAGCATTTTTTAAATCTTGTGTTGATTAGTCGAGAGTTATTATTATTTTAGTATGCCTATTTAACTGCATTTTCCGCATTTTTTATCATCCCAATAGTCAATTTTTAGAATAAATTTCAATTTGCATTTCTTTCTATTTTCAGGCTCTTTATAATTTTCTTGCAATTTTTAGGGTAATTTTATCGGCAATAAATATAAACACCTGTTGATTTCCTGCCTGTTTTTCCATTGATTTTGAAAAACAGCCTTTACAAAATTGTAGTTCAAAAACCATTTATTGTAAATAAACATAAACAGGATGCAATTATAAAATTTAAGTAATAATCTTCCCAAAACAATAACAATCTTATTTTTTTTATAAAATTATGACTCTTTGCCAATTTTTGTTAATTACTCAAAATGACCTGACGTACAACATGACTCATTTTGTCACAACACCTCACATATAGCTAATTTGCTGAAATTTACATGTGCAACTATTTTTTTCAGTTCAAACATGGATCTTTCCTGAATAGAGCAAAGAATGATCTAGATAGAATAACAAATATGTTTAAACCACTGAACAATCCAAGCAGGTCTAGGAATGCTAGGAGCTTTGTATTCCAGTCACTATCACCCGAGAAAACAGAAGATACAATTGATACTTCATCTCAGGTATGTTCAATTAGTAATAATAATAGTGAACTTAGAAAATATTCTGAATAACTTGCACTTACGTAAAAATTAAAATTGAATTCAGCTTTTTAATAAATGCACGGAATCCTCTCAAAGTTGCGTATTGCAAAATCACTGGAACTGAATTCCTTAACATTGGAACAAAAATATCTCAGATTAATAAAGAAAACAACGCATTTTAGAAAAATAACAAAAGTTTCATAGTATACATGTTTTAAATTCATGTATTTTCACCTGAAAAATGACCAAAAATTGATTTTGAAAATGACTTGCTTATTTTGAAGAAATAAATAAATTATGATCATTCCACCCAAAATTATAATATTTAAACAATATTTACCATTACTTTGCATTATTATAATGCTTAAAATTAGCAAAAATCCATAAAAGGGCTGGACGCCTCTAAACTTTTGGTAACTTTTTAGTGTAAAACTCTTAGTAAACAGTTTTTAAATACAGTAATTTCTATTCTCGAGTTCATAATTTTGATTCTACTTTAAATTGGTCATTTTTGAGTGACAATACATCTTTAAATTGACTTAATCCATCATCGGTACTTTCAATTTAACAAAATGAAAGAAAAAATGGTACACTTGATAACTAGCCTATGTCACTAAGACACACAATTTCATTTTTGTCAAGTTATGGAAATGACAATAATGAAATAATTCATTGTAAGTCTACTTTGCCGAAGTTCAAGTTATATTTTTTCATTTGAAATTATTGTTGTGTTCCAGTAATTATCTTTATGTCAAATTTTACTTTATATGCCACTTTAGGTATGAATTAAGCAAGTTTGACTAATTAATTATGATTGTATATATATATCGGGTAGCCCAAAAAAAACCCTCACTAAATTCAAACCTCTCTTACTCCCATATGCCGTAAACTTCTTGAAAATCTGTACACATACACAGTTGGGTATTTCCTATAAATTGGCACTGTTTTGTCACGATTTTAAAAATGCATGTCAAAAATTGACGTACCGGAATGAAAGGTTTAACTTCCTTTACTAATCACACCAAATGCATGTTGTGTCCTTCATCCTGATCACACACTGTGTAAAGTTTCTTTTTATATGCAGAAAAGCAGTGCCTAACCTCATCCAGAGATTTCCCCCGGCCCCTGACTATTTTTTTTCCCTTCAGTTCATCTATCAATTTTTTGTTGAAACACACAATTGTGGTCTGGGTAAGACCTCTGCAGTAAGGGGGATATTTTGGCACTGTGCCATAAGTGACACCTGCCATCTGGCGCATCATGTTTTGAAATCACATTTCATTTTTTTTTTACTGTGACAAAAGTACCAAATGCAGAATATTGTCATGTTATGGACATATTGTCAAATTTTCAACCTTGTACTTGTAGAAACACCAGAGCTAGTGAAGTTTGAAATTAAGTGACTTTTTTGGGCCACCCGATATATATTCAAATGAAAATAGATATTAATTTTAAGTTTATTTCCTTCTTTCAGATGAAAAGACCCCTAGAAAAATCGACATCAAATCTACAAAGGAATAAGAAACTAAAACTGAGTGCAAGCCAACCATCCAAGAAATCAAAAAGCATCTTTCAGCATCTATAACATAAAATTAAAAGATGTATATAAAATAATATTTACAAAGATATATTTTTATTCTATGCTGTCATCGCAATATGAAGTCTTAAAGATATATTGTCACTAGAAAATGATAAAAAAAATCAACATTTATTATAAAGTTAAGTTGCCTATATTACCATAACATAAAAGCAAAGAGCTCAGGAATGCATAAGGCTTAAAAGAAAACTTTATGTTGCCCAAGCCTGACCGACTGAAAACTTTGAAAATATCAGGGTTGGTCTGATTTTTTTTCTGATCTTCCTGTTTTTTCATGTTTTTGCTAAATACATAAATTATCCAAAAAATTATATGAAAATATGTAAATCTATCCCAAAATTTGTAAGAAATATAAAATGTTAGGCTCAGTCTGCGCCTGATGTGAAAACTGTAACATGTAGGTAGTATACAAATATATACTGAGGTGAAAAGGTGTGGTTAAAATTATGGGTCCTACAGTGACTGCAAAAGTACTATTTGCCGAGTGGCACAGTCCCAAAGCAAATAGTACTTTTGCAGTCACTGAGGGACCCATAGTTTTAATCCAGAGCCTTTTATCTCATTATACCTGTATATTTGTTTTATATACTTGATTCATACATTCTTTTTCATAGATTGGTTTGAATAATGGATTTTAAATTTACCATAATGTGAGTTCAGTGCAGCGCTGAACACTGCGGTTGCAACCTGTACCAGCGCCAGGTCACATGATATAGCACCATATCTGGTGTTGAAATTGGGACAGAATCCGTAAATAGTCTTTTACTATTTACAAATCCGTAAATATTACTTTGGTGGTTGGATTATGTTTGATCATGCGACATGCTTTTAACTAATCAGTGAACAAGGATAAATCAATCCAGTATATAATATTACATATGCTCTATGGATCTACTACGGATTACTAGGAACTGTGAAGGACATGATACAGTTTTATGCTATGGTTTATGCAGTGCTATTACGGATACCTTACTGATAAATAGCAAATGAGTTTTATGTATATGCCAATTCCACTACGGATTTACTCTTACCCAATCTTAGCAGCTCGTAGTAAATCCGTACTAATACGTAGCAGTGCGTGACACAACTCACTACTATGGAAGTGCGAGGAGTTAATCGGAAGCAAGGTGGTAACAGGAGTCGTTACGGAACGTTTACAGAGTATTATGATTTAACAACGATCTATTACGGAGGTGACACAAATATCACGAATATCGTTCACTGCTACAAACATTTTGAAGATTAAAAAAAATCGTCGCATGCTACAGTGTTAACAGGAGATCACGGATGTTACTATGGATACGATTGGATGCCAATTGAGTGCTACAGTTAAATCCGGCATATCTGGCATAGTTTTCCGGGAAAGTGTGAGAGGGGCTTAAAGTATATAGGAAATAAAATGGTTTGAGTATTGAAAATATAGTAACAGGTGCATACTAGAAAAAAAAATCTGACTAAACAAAACAAGGATTAAAAAATTGCTGGCTTGAGCAACATAAAGATTATTTTAGGCTTAATTATTAGTTAATTTAAAAATGGTTGAATATGTCAGGGATGTGGGTGGGGGAAACTTCCGGGCCCCCTTTTGGAAAGTAATATATGTATTAATATCGTCTTTATAAATCGGAAATATTAAGCAAGAATTGATCCCTTCACATGGCCCTGAGGCCATTTCCGGACATTTAAAATTTCCCGGGGAGCATTCCCCAGACCCCTAAAACTTTGAATCTCTACCGGCCCCCTTCCGTTCTCCTTTTTTCAGAAGTCTACATCCGCCCCTGTATGTTCCTTTACACTTAACTTTTAAATTTGTTTAGCTGTACAAAAAGAGTGGTAAATATATATTTGTTTTAACATTTCAATGTTAAACATGTTCAATTTGAATATCTGTTTATTTGAAGTTAAGTTATTTTGAATATCAGGTTTTTGTCATTTTTCAAGTGATGAAGATTTAAAGTTGTTTAAGAATGTTTTTAGAAAACAATCATATTGTTAAAACATTGTGTGGGCTTCTTTTTCAAGATGAATTTGTTTCCGAGGCTAAGCACAGTGGGCTTAGGTTTAGGGTTTGCGAGAATTTTTTTTAGAAAATATGAAAACTGCCAATTCATTGTACAGATTATATGTTATGATTTATTCTTAATATAAACAAATTGCAAAAATCAGACGCATGCCCAACCTATTTTTTGATGTGTGATTATTGTTATTATAGTTAATATAGCTCATATTTTAGAATAAATATTTTAGATGAATGAATTTCATGAATGTAAAATGGTCCATGTGGTGAGTCATTCAGTTTGAGTACAGCTATCGTTTAAATACAGTATAACTTTCAAATGATCAAAAGTGGAAAACATTTTGAAACTCTCCATTCCAGTGTCAACAAATAGGTGCCCTGTAATAATCAGGCTGATTGGTCCAACCAGTACTGTAATGCATTAAAAAAAGGTTTGCATGGTATGCAACCCCTCTCCACATACACAGAATATTCCCCTTTTGCCAAACAACTGTGAAAGTAGTAACAACAAAATAAATATATTGAAAAAAAGTTGAATATTGCTGCCTTTTTAGAAAAATGTATTTGCAAAAAATAAATTTCTATTGCTAAATATTGGTCTAGTTTCATAGTAAAAAAAGATAAGTGTGACCTGTGATTGATTTGATTTATTTGGTGTTGTGATGCACCAAGGATAACTCACGATCGTCTGAAGGAAACTTATTTTCAGTGAGGTCTTTCTGGTGGTGATTGGGCAGTACACTGCGAAACAATCTCCTAAACTTTTCTAAAGAGCACTGGCAGCGCCAGGAATTCTCCAACGGCAGTGCAATCCCCCGACAGGGAGGGCAACCCCGACAGGGAGGCCAAGTTTGAGGTGGGCGTGTTCCCGGTTTTCCTGTATTTCGCGTGCATTTTTAGGCCGTTTGGTATATTGGGTGCTCGCCTGGACCTACAGAGCCCCGAAAAGATCTTAAATTTCTTGGGGGGGGGGGGGGAAGGCCCTCGACGGGGCTGTATCCCCTTCTAGTGCTGCCACTGCCAAGACTTGCATTCGTGCACATGAGGCATGTTGTACATCGGACCAACTGCTTAACGTCTCATCAAAAGACTGCGCGATTACTGTAACTTGTATTTTGACCCTCCAGTCAAAGCACAAGGAGAGAGGCTTAGTGTTTGATGCAGTGGCATTATAATGGGGACAAATTGTCTTTGGCCATTAATGCAATCAGCCGCCGATAATTTCTATGGAATGTCATACTCAACTTATTAAAATTTCATGCCGTATCATGCAGATACCTAACTACACTTCTTTTTTTTTTTATAAGAACACACTTAATAAGAACACTGAGGCTGAATTCACTCAAAAATTAAGAACAAAATAAGAAAAAAATTGAGGCTGAGAAAAAATGTCAATGTATTTTTTTTTATTTAAAAAAAAACAAACATAATATCAATCACATACTGTACTATACCTGTATGTGGCAGAACCAAGCATAATTAATTCTATAGCATAATTAAGGTATAGTAAATGTAGGTTAGCCTACTACAGTACAGTAGGCCTATATGTACAATATTAATTCACAAAAAAATTGAAAAAAAACAGCGTAAAATAAGAACAAAATAAGAACAATTTGAGCCTCAAATTTTGGAAAAAAAATAAGAACATTGAGCCTGAGCAAAATTTTACTGGTTCTTATAAAAAAAAGTGTAAACTGTTTTTATTTTCTTTACAATGGTTCTATTTTTCAGTTAATATTTTTTAAAACTGCTTGAAAAACAACTTTTAAATTCAAAATGATTTTTTTTCTCATGTATGTCAGCACTCTAATATTTGATTACATGAAGATATATCAAGAAAGTACATCTTATTTTTTTCTATTTATATAATTTATACTGTGTTGTGTTGGAAGTAACCAAATAATTTAAGTTTACTCTGTTGTTGTTGTTGTTGTTTACTCTGTTGTTGTTGTTGTTGTTGTTGTTTACTCTGTTGTGTTGGTTAAAATAATATGAGAACCTTAATGGAGATAAAATTGTTTGGAATATACTGACGGATGGGGATTATAAACTGTTCTTTTTAATATATATCTCAAATAATGATAATTAAAAAATATGGTTAAAATGTAATTTTAGATAAAATTTGACATGGTTCAAGTTATTTACTGTTTTTATTCTAGATCTTTCATTTGCAAACATACTTTTTTATGCCATCAAAAACAATCCAAAGAACCATCCTTCTGTATTATTACATTTGGGTTGGATGTTGAAACCTTGTGCGGCATGTCCAAACTAGCCATACTCAGATACCATATCTGTATCAAAATTGATGTCCAGCAGATAACAATCCATCATGCCTTATTTCAACCTCACAAGTAGATTACAGATCAGAAGCGAACATTGCAAGAGTCAGGACCAAGTTCAATATTAAACATAATTATTTAA
The DNA here is from genome assembly GCA_025631205.1 of Nesometra sesokonis. Lineage (NCBI taxonomy): Eukaryota > Metazoa > Echinodermata > Crinoidea > Comatulida > Antedonidae > Nesometra > Nesometra sesokonis. The sequence continues at coordinate 10,223 of JAOTQE010079470.1, forward strand.
TTCAGCCATTTTGACCATTCAATACTATGTAATATTGAACTGTGTGTAGTTCAATATTAGCCGATGACATCACTTCGCCAAGCGAGAGGGTTGCGAGAGGGTTGCGAGAGGATCGTTTATGCTGAAAGTGGCGAATACACAACAAGGCTATTTTTATTTTGAAGATGTAGGCTAGCTAGGCCTAGGTCGCCGGCGGCAGGCCTAGGCTAAGCCCTGAAAAAAATTGGTACTTACTAGTAAGCTTTATTGAATAATTATAATATTGAATGCCTATTTTTGCAGATACCGAAAGATATTGTAATGCGCTGTGGCAAAATATTGAACTCGTCTCCATCTCATTCAATGTCTTGGCACAGCTCAAACAATATTTTTTCAGTATCTCCTCCAAGGCAATCAATATTATATTATTGTGTTGTAAAATATTTATTTAAAAAACATTCTATTTCTGGTTATCTTCAAATATACAGTATTTTCACCCAAAACAATTCATTTATTAATGTTTATTATTAAATTATTTGTGATAGGAGATTTACTGAATAATATTAATAATTATTAATACAAGTAGAATACAGATCAGAAGCGAACATTGCAAGAGTCAGGACCAAGTTCAATATTAAACATAATTATTTAATTCAGCCATTTTGACCATTCAATACTATGTAATATTGAACTGTGTGTAGTTCAATATTAGCCGATGACATCACTTCGCCAAGCGAGAGGGTTGCGAGAGGGTTGCGAGAGGATCGTTTATGCTGAAAGTGGCGAATACACAACAAGGCTATTTTTATTTTGAAGATGTAGGCTAGCTAGGCCTAGGTCGCCGGCGGCAGGCCTAGGCTAAGCCCTGAAAAAAATTGGTACTTACTAGTAAGCTTTATTGAATAATTATAATATTGAATGCCTATTTTTGCAGATACCGAAAGATATTGTAATGCGCTGTGGCAAAATATTGAACTCGTCTCCATCTCATTCAATGTCTTGGCACAGCTCAAACAATATTTTTTCAGTATCTCCTCCAAGGCAATCAATATTATATTATTGTGTTGTAAAATATTTATTTAAAAAAACATTCTATTTCTGGTTATCTTCAAATATACAGTATTTTCACCCAAAACAATTCATTTATTAATGTATATTATTAAATTATTTGTGATAGGAGATTTACTGAATAATATTAATAATTATTAATATTATTTATTAAAATTATAGTTTCCTTTTTTATACATAATAGTTATTCATATTTACTTTGTTGAAGTGACATAATTATAGTACGTATATTGATATTATTACTTGTTAAACAAATTCTGAATGCTGTATTTACTTTCTAATAAATTAATGAGTCTTATTAATTAATGTGATTGACTGATTGATAATTGTAAACTTCCCTTAAAATATTACAAAATGTTTTTTTTCTTATTTCTAAATTATAAATTTGTACAAATCTATTTATAGTTTATTTATTTGAGATGTCGGTCTCTGATACAGATTTACCCCAAATTCTCCTGAGTCATACAATTCTAGATGAATTAAAAATGATATTTTAATAAATCATCATAAAATTGTGACCTTTAAGTCCTGATCACAATTATGAATGACAAGCAATATTGCAAAGGTCAATTCAAAATTTAATTGATATGTTTTTTAAATCGCAAATAAATTTCAAATTAGTAATTAAGATGTTTTAAACATTTTAATCATTTAACAAGAGAATGTAAATAGTCAATCAGAAAAGTTAATTCAGTATGCATTTAAGAACATAATATTACATCCTATAGTATACCTCACTATGGATATTGTCCAATATTAATATTGTATAAAAAAATTCCTTAGACGGGATTCAGTCTTCCAATAATAACAGTGATGTATCTAGAAAAATCCAAGGACGGGCAGCAACAACGTAAGGTTGGATGGAATGATTAAAGAAAGTAGTTTTACCATTTTCAGAAGCTTTGAGCGGAAGGCAGGTAAAAATTAGGAGGGGTAAAAGGGCTTAACATAAGCTTTAGGTTGGGTAGAAAATGTTTAAGGTGGGCAGCCCCACCTCCAACAAACATAAATTACATTTCTGTAATATGATTCTACGAACAATTCCTTAGATGGGATTCAAACATTCGACCCCTCATTTTCAGAGTGAGTGACTTGGACCATAAAAGCTGTTAAGTGAAACAGGTTTAAATTAACAACATATTATATAAAAAAATACTGACATAGGCCACAGTATACTGTGGATCACTTTATTATTGCGGCCCTAAATGTTCGTGATTTTACGATTTTTAACATTTTTTTAATTTAATTTTCGCGATGGGACGTTTTCAAAACACAATAATTTTCGCGATTTTTACCAGTTATTACGTTTGGGCATAAATCAGTTGTTTGTTCGGAAACTATTTTTTAGTTAAGGACCATAATGTTGGTTTTAAAATTAGAGTGCTTGTCCATGATAAAAAATGTTTAATAGGCCCCCCCGATTCAACTACCTCAAGGTTACAGTACCTGGTCTAGGCTAGCATCGCGATTTCAAGTCGACTCTAGCTCCTAGGCCACTTTCACTTGACAATATTGAATTTCCACAATTTTATTCCCTCATTGCCACATAGAATTACTGCCTTTATAAATAATGAACATGTGATTACTGTGAGAAGCATTTTACCCGGAATTGTATAGCGCCACCTAGGTTACAATAAAATGGCAGCCTCCAGTAATTTAAAGTTTGTGGAAACCGTTTTGAACTTTGCCTTCAAACTACGACTTTTTAACCAACGAATAAGGTAACCTTGAAACCCAAATTATTATGATAGTTACATTTACAACATCTATCTTGGAATAGTGCCAAAATTGTTATTTTTACAAAATAAACCTTTCCTAAGACGATCTTCTTCATGCTAGGCCTAGCCCCAGACTAAGCCTGTATCGGCCTTCGTGCGACCTCGACCTACACATGGTAAATTCCTATATTTTCTTTGAGATTTTCTTGGCCTTTAATTTTCGCAATCGTCAAGTCATCGAGAAATTTGCGAAAATTAAGGGCACGCGAACATAAAGAGTTCTACAGTTAACAGTCATGAATTGGTTTTTTCAAACTGTGTTACTGAAATTGTATAATCTAAATATTTTGTAATCTTACCTTTAACAACATTTTTACGTTATCTGGCATCAACTGAAGGATGCCGATCAGACTAATTTCAAATCAGATGTTTGAAGGACATTGTTATTCAGTATCTTGCCTGCAGTTTGCTGCGAAATGCGCCAGGCTTAAAAATTTTGAATTTTCCTACCATGAGACTCATTTTGTGATACAGTAAGACATATTTTTACATCACATACTATACCTGAGACTATTATGTACTGACTGAAATTTCATGTTCAATGTAGTTGGCCTACACCAGGGTCAGTATCGTATAAATATTATATGTAAGCATTTACCTGAGAATTTGGCTAACAGTATCGTATAAGCAGTTGAGTACACTGACCAATAGAAGTTCATTATCGGATGACCCTCCGATGACATAGAAGTACAGGTCTACATTGCTACGGTATACACAGGTCAGACCCTCTAACATGATTATTTCAGCTGTAGAAAAAAAAAACCAATATTTCGTTATTTTTGTATTCAATTAATCATGGATAGGTAGGAAATACTAGTGTAAACACCAAGTATAACCCATCAAGTCGGAAGACTTATTTCCAATGGGGTACTATTTAATTAAATTAGCTTGACTTTAGTGCATTTCACATCATTGCATTTCGAAAGCTATCCAATAATACATTATATCATTTGCTGCTATTCTATAATAAAACACATACAAAAAAAATAAATTAAATCAAAAAATGATAATGCAAAATTAAAAAAAAAAATATTAGACCATCAGCAAAATCATTAACTGATTTTGCATAAACCTCTACAAAATTTCTAACATTTCATATAGAAGTATCTATGAAAATGAAACTATTAGGTGAGGGCTATAAGATCAACAAGTCTTCGAATTTAGGATCAATCATAGATTCATTGTTCCTAATAATAGATACTATACATTAAATAATGTGCTCAATCAGAGCTTTGTTGTGCATAACCTTCCAATCAGGTCAAATTGTCTAGACACAATTCAGAGGTACTAAGATGATTTAGGACATTAATGAGTGAATGCTAAATCCTCAAATAAACACTTCTTTAAAAAACAATTTCACTCTTGATACTTCTGATGATGAACGCCCTCGCTCTTGAATTTTGTAAAAACACTTACACATTGTTATCCACGGGCCCTTTAAGGCCTGGTCACACCGCCCGAACTTTGTTGGAACGTTCCTTGAACGGTAGGAATATGAATATTTTTCACCTCTCCAGGAACGCTACAGCAAAGTTTTGGAGGTATGACTAGGCCTGACCGGGCCTTTAAACATCGTGGTTCCATGGACTTTTATCATGATACTTGACAAATGGCCATAATGCTTAAAAAAGGGATCACTGTGTAAATATTTGTAAATAAAAAAAATACTTGGAACATTTTTAATGATGCTTAAAATGTCATTTAACAGCCTCAGGATGCTATTTATGGCATTTATATGTGTATGTGACATTATAGGTAGCATTTATATAGCACTTATTGCCAAGGCTTCTAAGCGCTTCACAATTATTACCCCCAGTCATTTGGAACAACCACCTATGGAATACAATCCATTCCATAATGTTGCAGCTGTAATCAGCACATATGGCATTTGTACCTCCAAGGTACCCATTTATACTCTTGGGTAGAGAGAGGCACAACGTGGATAAAGTGTCTTGCCTAGGAACACAGTCAACCAGAGTGAGCCTCGAACCACCGACCTCGTGATTGGAAGCCCGAAACGCCACCGCTGCGCCAGCTGCTTCCACATTTCATTACGTTAAAAAGATCCCACATCTGCCTAAACTTAGATGATTACCATGATACTTGCCAATGATGCCGAGGAGAATACTACTGGCAATGAAAACTTAACTATCTTATCCAGACAGGTGCCTATAGAGCTCGACATTTAAGTTACTGTAATACCTACAATCATTTGATATCATAGTCCTGGACATATTTTAATCTATGTAAACAATAAATCATAGTGCAACAGGGATAATTTTTAGAAAAAAAAGTTTTCATAACTTGATAGAATCTCTACCATCTTTTTTATAATTGTATAATGACAGGGCTCGAATTTAACCAAGGCACCAAGGCCATTTTCCTCTGGTGCCTTCTCATTTGGCATCAGTACCATAAAAAAAATTGACCATCATAAAGGCCACTTTGGCCTTGGTGCCCCTTATTTTCAGTACATAAAGATAATTTTAAAAAAAATTAAAATCAAGCAAAAAATGTCCTTGTCCCTAAAAGGCCCAAATTCGAGCCCTGTAATAACTGCTCATAAAAAAATAATTAAATTAATAAGACAGGTAGGTTATAACTTCTAGCTGAGAACGGTTAAAAACACTACTGTACCAAATTAAAAAATTAAAATTATTTTCTTGAGTGCTTCAAAATCCTCTTTAAACTGCTCTATTTTAAATATATTTACTAAAAATTAATTTTAATATACAGAATTCCATTATTTAATTAGTTAAATTATCACAATTTAGATGATTAATGTGTGATATAAAAAAAATATAAAAAT
>JAOTQE010079481.1:0-15856 GCA_025631205.1 Nesometra sesokonis
ATATTTTAATACTAAATATACCTAACAAAAATAAGAACAGGAAAGGCTATGTAGTACATTTTGCAGAACTTATAGATGTGCCTATCTTAACTCATTCGTCCCTTGATCTGAGCTTTCAATGTTAAATACTGTTAAACCTTTGAGGGAATACTGAAATATACTGTACTGTATGAGGTGTGGACAAATCTTGAACAAGTTGAAGACAATCAATCGATAGTTACTTGCAAGTCTAGATTTTTATATATATTGAACCAGTTAAAACGGCATAATTGATTAATTATATTTTTCTGTACTTATTTAAAAAATATTCAACAATCATAAGACAAGAAATGATCTTGTAGCACGCCCCTGATGCCGTTTCTGGGCACCTAAAGACCAAAATTTGGCTTTTTGTCAGTGCCCTCTTTTCCATAAGTCTGCCCCGGTAATATTAGTATTGTCTGTAATTAATCATTTTCAAAATACTGTAGGACCATATGTAAATCATGTTATGGATATACCTGATGTTATCCTGTATAAATATATTTGAAAAAAGAATAATAAAGAACATCATATCATCTGACATTTAGGTTGGGAGAATTTTTTTGTATACACCTTGTATACATAAAACATTGTATTGTAACAAAATCACAATTGATTTTTAATGTTCATGATAGTGTACCAAACAAACATGATTTGGTCAACTGCCATCTTCGGGGGAAAAACATACAAATTTATACCATTGAAATATTCCATAACTCGTTCACGGTTTCAACTGCAAGGGCAAGTCATAGGCTGTGTTTTTGCAGTAAAAAATTACCCGATAAATTGTCGCAATAAAAATTATCCAATAAAAGTGCTGCAGAAACAGCAGAGTGTTTAACCTATTCTGGCATAATAAAATTATCCGATTCTAACCCGATAACTATCAGATAATTGACATAAATGCGATAATAATTTTTTTGCTTTGACACGGGATCAACCTTGATCTTGTTTTTGTGATGATTTCATCGCGGTACCACCAGGGTACCACGGGATGGAAAGAAAAATCACCAAAAAAATCACCGGAAGTTAGTGGACTCGCAATGCATTGTGGTCTGCATAGAGTTTGAGCAGTTTTTTTTATAAATTGATTTGATTGGATGATATTTAATCGGATAATCTGAAAATCCTGCTGAAACACGGCCATAGAAGCACCACCACAGCCGTAATTTCTATCCTGGCCGCAATGTCTATCCTCAACTCAATTCTGAACCAACTTACCTTGCAGATGTACTTTCTTTATGAAATGTAGTTAATAGTGTTCTTATCTCTCCAGCATAAGTGATTTCCATCTGACAATCCCACGCACCAAACAAAAAAGGTTTGCAGACCGATTGTTTTCTGTGACCTGACCCAAAATTTGAACGATTTGCCCAATAAAATTAGACATTTGGAAAACTACAACCAATGTAAAAGGAAGCTGGAGGCATTTTATATTTAACAATGCTACAATATTAAATTAATGAAAAGTACCACTGATTTTTATATAGAATTGTGCACTATATAAATATTATAGTTCATTTTAAATTATCTCCGATTTTTTTATGAATAGATAATTTCTTAGATTAAATTGTCTTTTCTTCACAGATAACGTGTTACTTTTCAAAAGCTGAGAGTGCGATGCATGATATCCCGCAGGAACGCAATTCAACACCAAGCGGTAGTGACAATGATATATTAGATGACGAAGATGAGGATTCTAGTGATGATGATGAAATTGAGTGGGACGATGGACCGGTTTCATATGTATGATAAGAAAAGAAAAACAATTTGTGAAACTAGATAGTGAGAGGTATATCGTACAAGATAATGAAGTTGGTGATAAAATCAAGCTTGGTGTCTGGTTAATTCGTTGTTTTCACTCTGTGGAACTGATTGCTCTTTTTCAACGAATAATATAAGCGTAGTAAACGAACGAGATGCTTTTGTCGCTAAGCCTGCAGATAGCGTATGGAACAAGATTGAGGAAGTATGGCTTTAGCTAAGTCGTGATGGACAGAATGTTGTGCTACAACATCAATTTAATGTTCATGAAATGTTTCTGCAAGAATGATAATCATATTTGTGTGTGTGACTTTCCAATTTTAATATAAATAACTGAAAAACTTGCCAGACGAAAAGTCTCTTAATTTTCAATATTTATTTAAGATTTGCAACACAGAAAGTGTTTGCTGACCATTGCTAAAGCAAAGGCTCTCGGATCTGCATAGTATAATGTTGACCTGGCGATAATAATATATGCTGACCTGGGAATCTGCATAGTATTATATGCTGACCTGGGGATGCATAATATATGCTGACCTAGAGATTTGTATAAAGTAATATGCTGACCTGGGGATATGTATAATATATTGTTACCTGGGATCTGCATAATATATGCTGACCTGGTAATTTCTGCCAAAAATACAGAAAGAGGTTTTAGATTTTTGAATGTCTGAATGTCACATTGTTGTATAGAAATACAGATAATATAAAATAGTTTAACAAATTTTAAATTGTTGATTGTTACTTATATTATACAAAATTACAAGATAAAGTAATTATAATTGAGTCACAAAGATCTTCCGCTGAATTCTAAATGGGGAAAGATATGTCAATTTATTTTTGGATATGTATTCAATTATTTGAAAGCATTGGTTTTAATTATAGTGTAATTGTTGGACACATTGCACTCAGTTTCTTCCCTATCGAAATAAAGCAGTTAATAGTTGTGATCTTACTATGATATGTCTCTTAGTTTGCAACATATGTTAGCTATGCCGTCTGCTGCTTGAAAACCCTGGACACGCACTATCGAACTTTCATTACATCTTTTCACCATGGCAACAGCAATATTGGTAATATTAACTGCGTAAATTACGTTTAAACTCGCTTCTTATGTGTGATTCACTTGTGTGATTTGTTCTATGTGCAGCAAATGGCTATAAGTCCAGTGAATTGTAATTTTCTTTAGCTTCATGTATCTAGCCTATTAAATCCAGTTTCTTTGTATTGTATGACCATGGTATGACAGTCTACAATATTTAGGCAAGTGACTGTTTTAGAGTCTAATACAGTAATGCTTAGATTAATGCAGCTAGACTATCAATTCCAGTTTCTTTGTATCATGTGGTATAACATGACAGCCTATTAGCACGTAAACGAATGACTGTTATCAGAATATAGATTTTACTGAATTTGTGAATTTTATATACTTGCATCTTATGTACATGATCAGCTATTCAAATTCATACAAATGTATAGATTTAAACTTAGGAACCGTAAGCATTTCAGGATATGAATTGTCATCAAGTTTTTGTAAAAATTTTTAGTTTTGTTTATTGACCAAGGAACAGATATATTTAATGACAAAAAAGGCTTTGTCATATATGGAGTAACATAAATAATAAATGTTAAACAGTATTTGTGTTGTTAATTAATGCTTTGTAAGATCATTATTTAAAAAAATCAATGATATGGAAGTCATGACAGCAGACCTAATCAGAAGCGTTGGTATCTATTTATGTAACAGATCAAAGCAATTTGGGGATTCACAATGTGTTGCACCTCCTATCGGGTGCCGCGTGCAGGCTGATTTCCAACTTAGGGTCCAATATTGTGGTTGCTGCGCATTGCAGTCTAGTGCTAAACGGTGGCTTACCGAGGATTACAAAAATGGCAGACCCCTAAATAGTGCCAAATCGAACTAAAACAAAAATACTTGTGTTGTTTATCTTAAGTCTTAGATGGTAAACAAAAAAAGGAATTCACGAATCCGTACGCGAAATATGCAGGTTATGCAGCTCGAAGTTGGAGGGCTGTATACTGCTAGCTCGAAATTTCATCAATGTCAACCTTTTCCTACAAGGCATTGCGGATTTCAGCCTGTCTGCTGCAACCTGTAGAGGGCGCACTATATTGCGAATCCAACGAATTAAGAGGAAACGGTTGAAAGTAGAACGATATACTAGTATATTTTTTTGTGACCCATTAGATTTTTGGGTAATCTAAGGCCATTGCATTTTAGATGTGTATGGAAATCCTGGGAAAGAGTTGATAGGAATAAAAATATATTTTATTAAATATAAAAAATAGCGGTACACCATGTTTGCAGTTCTGTAAAAGCCCTGTTGAGCTTCTGGATGTTTTGATCAATGAACTTGGATCATCCTCATGAATAAGAGTTGAGAAGTTCAATACTGTAGTACTTTCAAAATATTTCTTGTTAAGACAAATAACTAAAGATGTATTGTCACTTAAAAAGAAAAAAAAATTGCTCTCATTAAAATAACATAAAAGTCAAGAATTAAAATATATATTTTATATTGCACCAAAGAATTTCAGTAAGGCCAACAAAATCTTTGTTGCACACAGCTGTTTTTAAATATGGGTGGGATTTTTTTTAGTTGGCACCTCTTAATATATTTTTAATAACTTTGTCCTGTAGTTAAATTTTGGGATAACGTCAATCCTTCCAAAATTCTGTGTTGTAAACAAAAAAACTAAAATATTCTAGATGTTACTATTTTGTATTCAAATTCATAAATATAATACTGATCTGCCATGTTTATGTCATTATATTACTTAAAAACATTAAAAAATGCATAATAAGTATAGAATTTGTTTTGTTTTTTTGTTTTTTTTGGGTGGATCCTAAAAATTATAGCGGATGAATAAGCCTAAATAATCCTGAAAGAGTTTGATAATTATTATCTTTTTCTACTCTACAATAAAATTAAACAAATATACAGGTAACTAAACATGTTTATTATTTTAGAAATAATAAACAGGTAACTTTCCAAAGAAATTTAATTTTGGTGGATTTTGGAAGTATTTCTTTATTGGGAAATATGAAAATTTAATTGAACCAACTCTCAATTTCAAGGTTTTGAGTCGGCCAGGTTTGGGTGACAAAAGTCTTTTTTTTATGTCTAATTCCAGTTTTTAGAAATTTTCGATAAAGTTTAGCATTTAATGGTGGAAATTACTGTTTTCTATGTTCAAGGTTACAAATTAGTTTTGCATAATAAGCAAGTAGTTTTTTCAAGTGACTAAACATCTTTAAAACTAGATTCACACCAAATTTAAATTCAGTTTGAATAAAAATCTAAAAGAGAAAATGTACTACATAATTGTAAAGAATAGAGCTCTTCATTCTTATGTGGATACAGGCTTCGTCAGAAAATATTACATTTACACTGCAATTTGATAGCATTGGACATGGAATATAGTGTTTGTGGTCATGTTAAACAGTAAGAAAATTATTGTGTGTGAATGCGTCTTCCTCTAGAAGTGTTTGCATGTTGTTTCTTTGTTTTCATGTAATAAAAATCTAGTGATTTTTATTTATCATGCAGTCAAAAGTACCATATGTCAGGTCTTGCTATGTATTGAGTCATGGTTTGAAAATCAACAAATTTAGTAATTGGTGCATTCCAATAGAGAACAATGTATGCTATGATCTGAACTTTTAGTGACATTCCTAGGATAAGTAAATCTAATCAAAGATATTAGCATTTGAAATTTTAATGGACAGAAACATGTTTTTGAAAAATCTAAAAGTAATCAATTAAAACACTTTCATCAATAGTCAAGTCTGCATGAAGGACACTTGCTGCTTTTTATAATTTCACATCCAACTACAAATAACTTCCCAATTACAGTGTGGATAGAGTATACTACGTGATGATAAATTAAGACTCATTATAAGACTAAAGGCCCGGTCACCACCACCCGAACTTTGTTGGAGCATTCCTCGAACGGTAGGAGATTAATTTTCTTTCACCGCTCCAGGAACGCTCAAACAAAGTTCTGGCAGTGTAACTGGGTCTTAAAGGCCTGGTCAAGGCCCAGTCACACCACCAGAACTTTCCTGGAGTTTTCCTGGAGCAGTGAAAAAAATCACCTCCCTACCGTTCAAGGAACGCTCCAACAAAGTTCGGCAGGTGTGACTGGGCCTTTTAGCAGTGGCTTTTTTTGAAATGAGAATAATCCTAGTATTTGATCAGGGTTGAACTCAGAACTTCTGGATTGGTAGGCGAACACGCAGCTACAGCACCACTTTTTGCATCAAACCTCCCCTACAAAGTGTCATAATACTTAAATTTAAACAAAATTAAAAAATATGCCTTCAGATATATACCAATCTTTCATTTCAACTTGTTTTGATTTCCCAGCATGTGTCAAATATACTGTAATGTTTTGATAAATTTTAACTGTTTCTTATTCTTGATGGTGTAATGGGTTGTTAATGCCGGGTATACACGATTTTAAAATAATTTGTTGGTAACACTAAGGTCATCATTGAGGCTAAATCCCACCTCTTCCTATTTTGGAAAAGAATGGCCAACGATCTGAAAAAAAGAACATTGTATGTGGAGTAGTGAATGGATAGAGCCGCATACTGTACAAGCACTGATAACGTTCTCCGTTAGCCATTCCAGTCCAAAAAGTTAAAACAGGTGTGTTATTAGCCTTTACGCAGAGTGAAAATATATAGTTCGTGCTAAAATATTAGGGTAAAATAACTAGATTTTTTCAAACTATTCATTCGGTTTGGAAGTTTTATAAAAGTACATTATATAACCAATTACAAATTTATTTTTTAACCTTAAAGCTCAGTCTGGACTATCAAATTTTCTGTGAAAAAAAATGTTGATATGCCCATATATGGTCATGATGACTTCACTTTGTGACCATAATGGACATATCATTTTCAAATGTGGTTCTTTGACAAAAAACTTTAATAAATTTCTCATATTTGGTAAAGATGACGTGATGTCATCAATGACCTTATGTAAACATATAAAGGTTTTTTGTCAAAGAAAATTCGATAGTTTTGACTGAGATTTATCTGATCACTATAGATAAATAGTGATCAGAGTCAAATAGACTAATCGTGACATCTTTGTTGACTTTCCTGATATGATATTAAAGAGAAACCGATTTAAATTTATTTTATTATGTTCGTAATATACATTCTTGCCCTTGGTTTAAACAGTGTAAAATACACATCAATTTACAGAGTATAATGCTAAAAGTATTTTATATAATATATTAATAAAATAACATTATTTTGGTAATCATGAGACACTTATGATGCGTCTCAATTTCAATCTAAATATAATAACGTAATATATTATATTAGCATTGTATCGTCTACAAGTGTTTTATAACCAGAATATTTAAAGATATTTTTTTGTTTTGTACTGAGATTTCTTGTGACAATTTACTACATAAAAAGATATGAGATTTGAGTTTAATGAAATAAATTACTGTATTCACTTGGGTGTAAGTACACTCTCTGTTATAAGCCCACTTATTGGTATAAGCCCACTTATTGGTATAAGCCCACTCTCTGTGTATAAAAGACTAAAAACTAAACTAAAATGTTGTAAGTCTACATTTAAGTTATCAACCTGAGTACTCGACTCTACACCTTTCGAAACCAGTGTATAAGCCCGCCCTACAAACTGACTACGATACCATGTTCAAGGCTTGTGGGCTTCTACCCTGGTATAAGCCTGCCCCACAAACTGAATGTTATACCATGATGTTCAAGGATAGTGGGCTTATACCCTGGTATAACCCTACCCCACAAAGTTACTGTGAGTCCATTTTTAAGGATTGCAAAATTATACCCTGGTATAAGCCCACCCCTCAAACTGATTTTTGTACCATGTTCAAGGATTGTGGGCTTATACCCTGGTATAACCCAGCCCCACAAAGTTACTGTGATACCATTGTTAAGGATTACAAGATTATACCCTGGTGTACGCCCACCCCTCAAACTGAATGTTATACCATGATGTTCAAGGATTGTGGGCTTATACCCTGGTATAAGCCACCCCACAAACTGATTGTGATAACATGTTGAAGTATTGTGGACTTACAACCTGGTGTAAGCCCATCCGACACACTGACTGTGATACCGTGTTCAAGGATTGTGGGCTTATACTCTGCTATAAGCTCATCCCACAAACTAGCCATACTGGTATGCAGTGGAGTTATACCAGGTTAGATTAATTTACAAATCATGTTGTATGTGTACTTACGAACAAACCTAGTGTATATCTAATTTTACTGTATTCCAAGTACCATTTAAAGTGTTAAGTCTATTAATAATGGGCATACCCAATAAAACTAAATTTATCTTTACCCAAGTAGGTAGAGGACAGCAGGGAAAAGCCCTCTGTACACACTCTAGTGTGTACGAAAGAGTACTTGTAAAGATGATGGAGCACTATTTTGTAGTGAATTAATCCAATTGGTAAAGAGAGTCATTACTAGGGTAGGCAGTATCACTCTAGTGGGTGGGAAGAGTACTCTGTGACTTGTGAAGAGGAGAGCTCTCAATTTGTAGAGAAGAGAGCCCTCTATGGTTAGAGGAAGTTCCCTATATTGGGTAGAAGAGAGCCCTCTATCTGTTTTATAAATTAGAGGCCTCTATTGGTATAGAACAACTCTCTATTCATATGACCACCGTTTACATTTTTAATTGTATATACTGTACACAATAAGCCATTTCATGTTTTCAACTGCACATGTGCGAGACAAAGGTCAAAGCAACAAAAACTTCCAACCAACCACAAGTCATGTTTTTGCATCTTTTTATGATGTGACCTAGTTTCACCTTGGTAACAAACATGCACAGATGAAATCTTGAAAAAGCTTATTCTTTTTAAAATGGCGGTCTTCAGATAAATCTGATCAGTTTATCAACGATCAATTTAGTAAATTAGAAATGCACTTCAGAGAAATTGGATGTTTATCTGTTATCTCTATGTTATTACCGAGAGTGAGACCAAAATGTTTTTTTACTTAACATAATTATACAGAATGTTACAGATGATGAGGGGATGTAAATCATTACATATGTTGAGGGTAGGTTTAATGGTATGCCATTATAATTTAAATACTTTGAGAAGCTGGTTACAGCCAAAATTGTTAACTCTACTTAAAGGATCATGGCAAAATTGTGAGGTGTCGTGACAAAATGAGTCATTTTCACAAAAATAAAGAGACAGTCGTAATTTTATAAAAATGAGATTTTTATTGGTGTTTTTTTTTTTCAGTTTATTACTCAACTTTTATGATTACGAAGTTCCTGTTTATTTTTGATTACAATAAATATGTTTTTGAACTACATTTTTTAAAGGCTGTTTTTCAGAATCAATAGAAAAACAGGCAGGAATTTTTTTCAAAGTTTGTTTATGCATGCATATTTCAAAATGGTTTTTCTCTGGTTATACTCAACCTATGACCATAATTCAAAAAACTAAATTAAAGCTTATATTCTCTTCTATCTGAATATAACAACTAAATTTTGCTTTTCTGTACAATAAGACTAATTTTGTGATTACACCTCACAATTATTCTATTGCAGTTACTGCAGTAATCTATTGTTATTAAATCTACTGCAGTAATCGAGTTCCATTATTTTTTCAATGACTGCTTTGGCACACAAGGTCTCCTCTAGACATGTTGTTTTCAGGTATTATCTTTCAGCTACTAAATTAATACAGTTGTAATGAAATTGATGCAGTAACTGCAGCAGGATAATTTTGACATGATCCTTAAGTCAACTATGCCTAAGTCAAATTCATTTTTCATGCCATTTGGATTTGACTTGGATTTGACTAAAGTTCAGTCCAGACTATCAAACTTATTTGACAAAAACTTTGATCATATCCATATGTGGTAATGATTTTCTATGTATGGTCATGGTGTGACATCATCATGACCATATATAGGCATGTGAAAATTTTTTTGTCAAATAAATTTGATAGTCTGGACTGAGCTTTAGGCAACTTTCATTGTATGTCCTTAGCTTAAGTACAAATCATAAGGGACTGCTCGAAGAGTTTAACATGAACACTGCCAGCCATGTGATATTCTGCTGCGTTCATTAGAACTTGTCAACTTGGTGTTTCTCACTTCACAAAATGTGAATTGCATTCAGTTTGTCAGTTTTTGTAGGCAGCATTACATCCCATGTACTGTGTCACAGCATGAGATCATGTCCAGTGTATTTGTTTGTTTTATACTGTACATAAAATCACTGGTTATGATAGAGGGAATACATCCCATCTGCCAGTATAACAGAAATATTTGTAAACAAAATAATATTTTTATGAATGGTCTATTGTTTAAGTTATGATCAATGATCTTACAGTGTAAAGATAGCGCGCTGGCCAATTGTTTGCGTAGAATTTCTGAAATACTCATAGAATGCCATCTAACGCTCAAATCTACTCATTTTTTAGGGGGCGCTATAAAATGTATTGTTATTGTTTTATTCTTGTTTTTATAATAGTTATTTATTTAAAATAATTATTATTTGGATTTATTTTCCAAAGGGGTAATACTGAATTTGATATAGAATATAAATTAATTTTATTATTCAATTTTCGATTACATTAACAAACACCATTAATAGCACTATTTTCTACCTACGCATTCATTACTCCTTATTTTTTAGCCGGCGTAATTCCATGGCATTACGCACTAGAATAGGCCAGCGCGCTATCTTTACATTGTAAGATCTTTGATTATGATGTAATAGATTGTGGGTGTGCCCTCAAACATTGCTTGACAAATACCATGAGTAAAAACATATTATCTGGCAGTCTACATGTTAAAATCTACTGAGAGAGAATGATGTTAGTTTCGACCCATTGCCATATTTTAGTTGAGTATAATGATGCAAAAACATACAAATATAAGTATACTATTTGTTCAATGTTGTATAATGATTTTTTTTTTGTTTTTGTTTCTTAGATTTACATTGACAAACATGATTGCCAAATGTGTCTTCTTTATGTTTGGATACATTATAGAATTACTGAAGAAGTAGGCCTAATTAGCAAATCCAAAACTGATTTAATAATAACACATTAATAATAATAAGCTGGATGTATCAAGCGTTGTGAAATCATTAAGTGCTATACATGAAAATTGAAAAGGGCCAGAAAGACTAAGAATTTCCTGACAAGTTAAAAATGTCACAGAAAGCGGGAAAGTTACACCCCTCCCCCGCCCAATAAACGCTCAGTGTGGTATTTTTCTTATTAAGTGATACCATTCACAAAGGTAATTTGGCACCAAATGCGTTCCATAATGAGTGGAATGTTGTACATGTAAATATATATAAATTATTTGTGGTACATCACATACTGTATTTAGTTGTTGAGTCACTCGACCTTTTGATTGATATACTTCGATCATCCTCATGTATGAGAATGTACTTATGTATGAATCAACAACAAAACTTCAATTCACCCACTGCCGGCACCACTCCTGACTACCTATGGGATGGGCCATTATTCCGAATGTTCATTGGTCCGAAGGCCCATTGGTCCATAGGTCCATTGATTGGAAGATCCATTTGCCTGAAAGTTTAAGTTAGGAAACCGTAAAATATGGTACCATATTTCATAAATAGAAACAAGCACCACGGTTACAATCTCACAAAATCACATATGTACCTTCGGATTAATGACCATTCGGACCAGTAGACCTTCGGACCAATGGACCTTAAGACCAATGACTAGTCGCAACTACCTAGTACAAATTGATAAACAGTTACGGACTTTTATTAAGTCTATATCTTATCATTTGCTTAGTTTGATAATTTTTAAGCACTGTTAACCTATTCTTATGAATCTTTTTTAGAAAATAAACAACAATTTTTAGTCTGGTTCTCTTACATTTTGTCATGTTGGTAACGCTGGCAAGGTCAATATGACGGAGTAAAGCATTGTAAACTTCTCTTTGTACATGTAGTGTTTTTAAGTGGAAAAACGACCGACTATTATCCATAGACATTGTTTTATTGTATGTATTGTGAATATCCTATTTAGCGACCATTTTTTTCACAACTAGTGTTCTCTGTATTGAGATATTTAGATGGTTTTGTTATACAAAATCAAAATATAAAAATATTTAAAAAAATATTGAAAAGAGTTGTATGAGATAAAGAGAACTATTCCATAAATAGTAATAAACACAGACAATTAACAAACTTTATTTTCATCACAAAATGTAGTGCAATTGTTTTTCTTTGTCTCTTGAGTTTTTTACTACAATATTTTCATACAGTAGAACCTCTCGTAAGCAGGCACACTCAGGTCCGGTTAAAGTGTGTGCTTACGCGAAGTGTCCACTTACAAGAATTTCGGCTGATATAGGAAAAAATTTTGTAAAATCAAAACATTCTTATTTAAACTTTTTCAGCGCAGATGGCCTTTAAACTTTCTAGAAACGACATTCTATATTTTATTAAATATTGTTTATCAATTTTTAAGATCAATGGTTTTTATCGATTACAGTTTTAAAATTTTGTAGACATATTTTTATTTGATGTACACAATCACAACATTTTCTGGGAAGTCCATTTATAAGAGGTAAATTAATGTACAATTTTTTTTGGTTTTTTTTAATGAGGTCAAAACCTACGCAGCCACTTGCGGGAGGTTGCCGTTTACAAAAGGTACCAAATGCACTGATTAGATAGGAAGAAAAAATGTTTTTTTTTTAAATGAGTGTCCATTATGAGAGGTATCTGCTTATGAGAGGTTCAACCGTATGATATAAATATTGTGGTACACCACGTGTGTAGTTATGGAAAGAACTGGTGAGCTATTTGATTTTTCGATTGATATACTCATGGGTGGAAAAATGTTGAAACGACAAGAAACAAAGCAGTTCTCATGTTTGACAAAAATATATTGTCACCAGAAAAACGATTAAACAATGATTTTGAAAATAACTTGCTTTAATATAGTATATTATTGCTTAATATATGTGAGGTCTCATCACAAAATGAGTCGCATCATAGGTGAGGTCAAATTGAGATGATCACCAAAATATATCTGATGTAAATTTTTTGAGAAATTTAGTTTTAATCAATTATGAGTACTATGGTACTTATATTTCATTATAATGTACTTTTTAGGTCAGTTTTCATGCAAGAAAGTGTCCTTCATGCAGATTTTTTGAGATTTACAGTCTTTTATTTGTTTATTTTTGGATTGCTTTATGGGTGATTTTCTCAAAACCGTGTTTCCATACATGCAAACTTGATATCTTTGGATCTACTTATCCAGTGAATGTCATTTAAAATGTAGGTTACAGCTTATGCTCTATTAGGAGGTATTAATAAGTCAATTTTGGATTTTCTTACTATATGAGACTCATTTTGTGGTGAAACCTCGCATATAAATTATGATCATTCCACTCAAACAATATTAAAAAGAAGTTTACCCTTTATTTTGCAACATTAAAATGTTAAAAATGACAAACATCTATTTAAATTAAAGACTGGTAGCCATAATTTTGGCCATTTTTCAGTGTAAAACTCTTAACAATTTTTAAATACATTAATTTCAGTTCTTGTATTACTAACTTTGAAGTTACTATTACCAAATTAATTTCAAAAGTCTTGAGTGACAATTATATTTAGTTCATTTTTTGGATATGCCCCTGTTTGCTGTGCCGGTTTCCGTGGGACTCAAAATGGCGGAGCTTTGTCTTGTCTGTATTATGTTTTCTTCATTGTATAATGAATTGGGAAATGACATATACAATAAGCCACTCCACATCAGTGGAGACGTTACAGCGGCATAGTGGGGTCGGGGAGAAATTGAAGATTCCTCTGGGGCTGTGTAGATCCAGTCGATGCACCAATATACCAAACAGCCTAGAAAGGCACGAAAAATACGGCAAATAACGTTACCGGGAACACGCCCACCTCAAACTTACCCTATCTGTCGGGGGCGTTGGTTGCCCTGCCGTCGGGGAATTCCTGGCGCCGCCATTGATGTGGTTTATTGTACGCCATTTCCCGCGTCTAGGTGTCGGTTTAAATTTTTCAATATTACCTGTTACTCATAATGGTTTAGTCCAGGGATTTCCTCATCATACAAATTTAGTGTACCTATTCACACGTTTAATCTGGTTATTTCAACGTATACATTTAATATTATACGCTGTGTTACCTCTGATGTTATTGGACCAGTGGCAGTTTGCTTTATCTTTGAACGCAAAAGGTGCAGGTTGTTTTTGGTGGTGTGGAGTTAAGCTCGTTCGCTATTTTTCGTCTTTTAGTAAGTATTTGTAGTAATGGTGCTGTACAGAATAATTCGATTCTGTAGCTTTCTTTATAATCTAGGCCCCTATAGCTAGGCCTAGGTAGGTCTTTTTATGCCTAGGGCCTAGTCAGGAGGAGGCCTAGGCCATGAGTGTGACTGGAGAATGGGACTGTGACTGAGTTAGTCTTACCAGTCTCCTAGGCCTAGGGGTAGGCCTAAAGTAACTCTGCGACCACGACCTGACCTACCTAGGCCTAGGCTTAAATTCAAATGAAAATGCTTTATGCTAATCCTAACTTTAACCTTAACCTCTCATTTAAGGTTGGCGTACGAAAGCACATTAGCGCCTAAATACTTTAAAAATCACAAATGATTATGCTTTTGATAATGATTACAACATTTTTTTATGCTTTTCAAGGACCAGGGTTAGGGATCATATCACTGATCTGTTATACCATGTGCAGTAGTGTAAGTAAATTGCATTATCTTTCAAAAATGCAATATATTTGGGGTGTTCAATGTATTTTTGCAAATAAATAATTACTTTTGTGGAAGTGGTTGTTATCAAAACTCAAAATTAGGCCTAGTCAAAATTGCAGCGTCTGGTAATTCTACCTAGTAATACGCAACCCAATCGGTTGACGCAGAAATGTTTATGGTGACGCATTGAGATTAAATAGACTCGTCAACTTACTAACAATCTTTTTCAATTGAATTTCGATTAATTTTTATTTATATTTGAAAAAAAGTAAAACAACTTACTGACAGCACGTAGTATCTGAGCACATGGTTTTTAGGAGTGTCTGTTCGTCTGATATTAATAGAGGGTTTTTTTTTTAGTTATAAAGTGGTTGTCGTTTGGAATAGTCTTCCATCAGAGGTCGTTCAAGCTTCATCTGTTAATCAGTTAAATCTCTTTTGAATAATCAATGGAAATTTCTTAACTAACGTCTTAACAATATGCCTAACTTAATTTAATTTTAATCAATCGTCTATCATATCATAAGTATTGTTTTAATCTATTTTTTCTTGCAAATACCACCAACAAAAT
This sequence comes from Nesometra sesokonis, assembly GCA_025631205.1. Classification (NCBI taxonomy): domain Eukaryota; kingdom Metazoa; phylum Echinodermata; class Crinoidea; order Comatulida; family Antedonidae; genus Nesometra; species Nesometra sesokonis. The sequence goes on from JAOTQE010079481.1 coordinate 15,142, forward strand.
TCAGTTGAACCTCCCAATCCTGTGCGGACACCTTGTAAGCGGACACCTCCTAACAGACACCCATTCAAAAGCCTGTTTGTTCTTCCTATCTAATTAGTAAAATTGGTACCTCTTGTAAGGGGCCACCTCTCGTAAGCAGAACTCTCCCATAACGGCCACTCATTCAAAAGCCTGTTTGTTCTTCCTATCTAATTAGTAAAATTGGTACCTCTTGTAAGGGGCCAACTTTTGTAAGCAGAACTCTTCCATAACGGCCACTCATTCAAAAGCCTGTTTGTTCTTCCTATCTAATTAGTAAAATTGATACCTCTTGTAAGGGGTCACCTCTCTTAAGCAGAACTCTTCCATAACGGCCACTCATTCAAAAGCCTGTTTGTTCTTCCTATCTGATTAGTACATTTGGTACCTCTTGTAAGGGGCCACCTCCCGTAAGCAGAACTCTCCCATAATGGCCACTCATTCAAAAGCCTGTTTCTTTTTCCTATCTAATTAGAAAAATTAGTACCTCTTGTAAGGGGCCACCTCTCATAAGTAGAACTCCCCCATAACAGCCACTCATTCAAAAGCCTGTTTGTTCTTCCTATCTAATTAGCGCATTTGGTAACTCTCATAAGAAGCCACAGTGGCGGTCGCAGAAAAAATTTAAGGGGGTTGCCCAGAGTCAAAATCCTATAGTTGGGGCGACTTGTGTCCCCCGATAGGGTTCAGTGAGTAA
>JAOTQE010079503.1:0-15854 GCA_025631205.1 Nesometra sesokonis
GTGGTAAAACTAACCACGTCGATAAATCCCAGTGCGAACGACAGAAAGTTTACCCATTGGAATGTTACCCACAGTCTTGGTAAAAAATTTCCCTATTTTAAATCCAGTGCGATTGCGGCTTAAGTGTGGTTAATGACAAAATGATGGTACTCAATGATTTGGAATGAGTTACCAATGAAGAAATGCAAAGAAAGAAACTTTTAAATTTGCTCTTTAGAAACAGAGCCCTCAATTTATAATCATACCCATGTTTAATTAACTAATATTGTCAAAATGAGCAGGGTTATTCTTGATGATGGTGATCTCATTGTTGTCAACCTTATTTTATTATCTGTCAAATGAATCTCATAGAAGAAAATCAACACATTTTTTAGCATTCCAAATAATATCGTAGTTGAATCTAAATTTAAGTGAAAATTAATAACACTGGGAACTTTAAATTCATTAATTTAATCATGGACCTATTAAATTAGAGGTCCATGATTTAATAAGCATAACAGTATTGAATTACACTTAAAAACAACTTCGTTTTATTTGTTTTGATTTGTTATTGTAACAATAACTGTAATTTATAGGTACAGTTATGATTTGTTTACTTTAAAATGTTTAGAGGAATGATCCCATTTAGAACAATAGCACAAATAGTCTGTAGCACTATCAACAAGAAACCAGCCATTTAATGAAATTGATGAAGCCATGCTGAGGTGGAGCGTGGCAGAACGAACAATCTCAGGCAAAGCAGCAGATGATTAGCAGTTGTAAAATTTTGTCAATTAGGTCACAACTAATTGTTCTATAGATTTATCCTTAGAAATTTTAACTCCGGAGTCCTCCTTTAAGTTATAAAAAAAGTTAGTTTTCCACAATACATGATCAATTAATGTTCACAAAATTAAAAATGATTATTAATCCCTGTGTACCAATAAGAAATTTCAAATGCAGATTTCTCCAAACTAAAGCCGGGCATTCAATGCGTCGTACAACGGTCGCACGACTAAACCGTCGCTCCCTGTGTGTGTGGTTGCCAGACGCGATATCAGTCTTCTACTCGTCGGCTGATGGTTTTTTAAGTGATTCAACAAAGAAATCACAAAAAAACTGTCAGCCGACAAGTAGAAGACTGTCATCGTGTCTGGAAACCACAAACACAGGGAGCGACGGTTTAGTCGTGCGACCGTTGTACGACCGTTGCATGACACAGTGAGTGCCCAGCTATTTTAAAGATGCTAATGTATAGTTTCATACTTTATACTGTATTTACTCAATTTTCAATTTATCAAATTATCCTTCCTTTGGCTTTACTCTGCTGCATTTAGGTTTTTAAGATAACTTTGGTACTTCATATTATATATATAAATCAATTGAAATTATATCCAATTTAAAATTATTTAAATCACTACCTAAATCACCATCATAACTTTGCAATTACAAAGTATACGTCTATTGCAGTATTGTCTCTCTATTTTAAGACGAATTCTTAACTTATCCAAGATTATTATCTATTCCTTATGAATGGTAACAGCTTAAGCAGGATCAAGGGATGAGATTGACGTAGGTGAAACAGTAGTGAATACAGTCTAATGAGGCCTAGAGACTTAAACATCTTAAATTGCGATTAACGGTTGAGTTAAACGTGATGTATTTGAAGTGGTTGGATGACGGTTTCCATGTGTTTTGTGTCAGGGATTTGGAGTGCGTGACAAGTTACGTGAGCACTGATTAGTGGTACTAGTATAAAAAAGAAGACCCTTTGCAACACTGAACAAAATGGGCTTTTACCATGGAGATCATTTGCACTCTTAAATTGGCATTCTCCTGTTTCGACCAGTGGGTTGAAAAGGTAATAGTGCACCATCATTCGGATGAGACTTTGAGCAGTTGGTCCCGTGTGCATCTCATGTAACCTTTAAGAATGCTGTTCCCTCTTCGGTAAAAAGTAAGGGATTACCTCAATTCACTGTTCAAAGGACCCAGAGAAAACAAGTCTTTGGTATCCTTGGTATATCACACATCTAATCAAAGCCAATCTTACCAAAGGACATAAGCATGAAAGGAAGGTCTAAACCTCAAGCACCTTCAAATACAAGCACATTCCTTACTGCTATGCCATCCCAACCATTCTTTCTTCTTTACTATGTCTACTGCCCTCTATTGGGCATAGACACTGCGTACCTAGTTTTCCAATTCCAGAAGCATGAATATTAAATTCATAAAAATAGTATGCGATGTGTAACAATCATGTGACAGGGACAAATGCAGACCTACTGTAGCAGTAGTAGGCTACATTATAAATACTATATTATTTTTGGGTTTTCTTGTCTACTGCTCTCTATAATTTACAGACACAATGCACCCATGTTTTCCATTCTGGAAGCATAAATATTGAAACCCTAACAATACTATTTGGCATGTGATCAATTATATGACAGGGGAAAATATAGACCTACAAAAAGGGAAAAATTGAAATCACCAAAAGGCTGTGATAGATTGATCGATAAATAGTAAAGTAAACATTATTTTTCAGTGTATTTTCATAACTCTTTCAGTGTTATGTTACAAATTTTGAGAAATCCTAATGGTATAAAGCTATCATCCAGTCAAAATGACTAGTACTGTATCAACAGTTACCTTATCTTGGCAATGGACATACATACTTGGTGGGTGACTACTTTTCTTTATTTAGTTACATAAAATAATTTTACATAAAATAATGCTTTTAAATTAAATTGAGAATTCATGAATCCTAGTTTAATATTTTACTAATACCACTACTATTAAGATGGAAATTATTAAAAAAATTTCATTTAATAATTTAAATAGTATATTTCAAAGGGATATTATGGCCAATTGAGCATGAAATTGACATCAATATTAATACTGTTTTGAAGTGCCTAACTAATCTATAGAACTAACAAGATGGACGTAGCATTCACACCTAACAGTTTGATGCTACAGACCATTCTATCCCCAGAGGGATCAATCTACGCTTAGTTAGGCAGACGAAGATGTCAATGTCTTGTAACAATTAATTGATCGATCAAGTGTTACAGTACAGTGCCTTCTAAAATGTTAGATATTTAAAGGTTGTCAATTTCATAAGACTGGAAGAAATTAGATGGAGATATAAAAACTGAAGTTCAGCATTCACTTAGGTAAATTCTTCAGAATCCATGTACTGTACCATAATCATCAAAATATAATTTTGCAAATTGAAATTAAATTTTAAAGTGTACTTCTGTCTACATTTTTCATTAGTAAATTGTTGATGTTTTCATCTGAGGTAAATTTACAGTTATAGTCCCTCAGCGGACACCTTAATGGACACTAATTCAAAGACCTGTTTGTTCTTCCTATCTAATCAGTGAAATTGGTACACCTCGTAAGCGGCCACCTCCAGTAAGCAGCTGCAGACATCTTTCATCTTCAAATGTAGATGTTAATTTACCTCCCATAAGCGGACATCCCGGAAAATGTAGTGAGTTTTTTATACAACGAATACAAAAAATTCCTGTACAAAATCCTTATACTGTAATGGCTGAAAATCATATTATTGAACCAACCAATGTGATATCTAGAAATTTGAAAGAGCATTTGTGCTGAGAAGGCTGTGAATTGTAGGACATAAATATGTGTGATTTTACAACATTTGGCTCTCTAGCGGCTAAAATTCTCGTAACTAGATACCTCCTGTAGGTGGACACTTTTCTCATACCCAAGGGCATCCGCTTAAAGTTTAACATTTTAATAAAAAAACATGATAATCAGCCACCATCCAGACTGTCCATTTTGTTCAGTTTTTCAGATAATTAATTTTAACGAGAGTAAAGTTTAGCAATATTTACAGTGACTAGCCACAGTACCCATCTACGCCCAGTACAGAATACCATTTCCCACATTGTAATACTGGAGGGAAAATCTGCAAAGATGAATGGTGCCCTCTATGTTGATTTTTTTTGTACAATGTCTGCTATTGGTATAGGAAATGAGATCCCAACTAATGTGACCAATCTGTGCTATTTTCCAAATTTTATATATAGGATGTATAATTTGTAAACAAACAACAAATCAATTGAATGAAATGAAATGCCAAAAAATAAACCAAAATGACCTCTGAACATGTGCAAAGTTTCTTTACAATAGCAGTTTAGGAGCCTTTTGTATATTAAATTTTGGGAAGGTTTACTGTACAAACTACAAGCATATTTGCATAGAAAACAATTCAGTTTTCTCCCAATTGAAAAATTTATACTGGTAAATTCTCCCCCCACCCCGCAAAAAAGCAGAACTTGTCAGTCATGGCTTTTGGGTTGGTTTTGGCCTTACCCAAATATCTACATAATTATAGGCCTCTATGAGCATTCATTCTCTATAATTCTAAAGAGTAAACAAGGACAAAAAATATGAGAATCAAAATTATATTACAAATATTTTTTACCGGTAAAATTGATGGCTAAAAACCATACTTGAGAGAACATTGCCACTTCAATCATACGGAATTTGCCCCAAATGGGAAGAAAGAAAAAGATGGTTTGGCTTATGTATCCTAAATTACAAAATAAAACACTACAAGTAAGTTTCCTATTTATCTTAAATTATAGACAAATATTTTTCATGGAATTTCAAAACCCACTATTGAAGACATGATAAACAGGATGATTTTGGAAACTTTCCAGCAAATTTAAAAATCCATAACAAGCTAAGTGGAAAACAAACCCTACCTTCAATCAGCAATAAATTCCTTAAACCCAAGAGATTGATAATTTACAAGTACAGATTGGTACTATCCAAGGTTTTGACATTCAATAATTAATAACATCTGGAAAAGGGGGTTAATGGTTGTGATATGAAGGTGAGGATCAAGGGTAAAATGCAAGAAAAACAGAGATAATGTCCAAGGTAAAGGTAAACATATTGATTGCATGTGTACATTGATAATTTTTAACTTATTCCTATAATTGTCAACATCATTTAATATAATGTACTATGCATTTTGTACCAAAGTCTGAATGGGTTTGAAAAAAAAATTAACTAAAGATCATATACTAACCAACTAAATGAAAAAGAAACTGATGGAAAGACTAAGGAAGAATCAAACATCATTGTAACCATTCTACTGCAGTTTAAGACCATCGACTAGCAATGGTTGTCTGGGTAATGTACATTAGTCGTCGTTTAAAGACAGTGATTCGGATTTAATTCATGGAAAGGCAATCATCAGGCACCAAATGCATTCCATAGTATGTGGATTATCATACCAGTACTGATGTACTTTACGACAAAACATCATCAGAACTTTGTCCACTGGAGGCGCACTTCATTAAACACTTCAAATATAAAATTCAGACTTGGGGCAATTCTAAATTCAGGTAGGCTACCTTAATGATGTATGTGTAAGTCTGCCTTTCAGTAGTGGGCAGTGGAGGAGGTTGAAAGAATATACAGTTAGATCTTCTACAGCTTCCCGAAATCAAGAAATTGAAATAGACGGGAAACAAATGTTCTTTAAACCAATCTGTCCGGGAAACAGAAGAGTCAATAGGTAGATTTCGCCGCCGCACGTTAACGTTAACTTTAACCTTAGCACCGCGAAAAGCTCCGCCCCTTTTGTAAACAAATCAAAATCCACATTTGCTGGACATACGTAAAACGTAACTAACGTTCTGCCGAGCACGTTAAATCTAGAAATTACCGTAGTTGTCAACATGACTCCTCCCACTTATGAATAAATTATGACGTTATCCGTTAAAGTTAATGTTTTTCGGCGAAAAGTACCTAATGATGTAGTTAATAGTTTGGGAATGTTGTCTGTACCTCAGAATGTTAATGGACTGATTACAACCTGAGAATACTAGTAGTCTCAGTTATAACTGATACATTGAAAATATATGTTATGCATGCACATGAATATAACATTTGCAAACACTAAAATTTCTTGTTCACTAGATAGAATGTAAATATGAATTACTTCCTTATAAACAGGTCCTCCAGAAAAACTATTCTTTTTTCCTGTCACCTGCAATGTTATACACTCTATCCAGTTGTTGGATGCTATTCCATAGTAAATCACAGACAGAACACAGTACAGTACAGTACTGTACAATACTATCAGAATTGACACTTACCCTTGCTGTAAACCAAGAGGCTATCCCAACTAGTTGAAAATCTATACTAAAACTGGTTGCACAATCATGTTTCTACAATAAAACTTATTCCATGACTGGTTGTGTATCCGGTTAACAATTATACATATTGATTAGTATAGATATTAACAAATGGTCTCTTCATTGTTCAATGACCAGTATACTAATGTACAATGACCATCAACACACTACAATACAATGAACAACACTGCACACTTTAACAACTGACCTTGTTGATTAAGGTATGACATCATGAATAATTAATTAGTATTAATTCTTATTTTAAATAAGGATCAATACCCACTTGTACAGAAATAGTAGTAATTTATTTAGCTTTTACCCAAGTAATATGTTACGCATGAGGCTAAAACAATGCAACAACACACATGTTTAGTTTTGTTTTAAACAGTATTATGGATTTAGATAATGAATGATGTTTTAAAATCAGGTCATTTAATTTTTCTATATTTCAGGGGTCCCAAGTTTGAGAAGTGAAAAATCAGGAGATTTTATGTCATCAGCTGCTTTGTCAATCAAATTTGCATGAATGCAAATGTGCGACGCATCCCAATAAAAAGTAGAAAACAGAAAAAGTACATAACAATATGTAAAAATATCTGTATTATTATATATAAATTATATTTAAAACTGATCAGAGCTAGTATTTTTTGAAGGAACAACCGATATTGCTCCTACACTAGACCAAGACTCACTCTGAATATTTTTGGGAGACACTTAACATTTTCAAGAGAAAAATGTATTTTTTTCAGGAGGGCGGGAGATAGCTAAAAAAATCAGTGGACTCCCGCCATTTTCAGGAGACTTGGGACCTCTGTATATTTAGAAACAAAAAAAAAAACAGAACAGTAAGAGTAGAATAAACCAATTTGGTTGCTAAATCAATACTACATTTTCAAAATGTCTTTTTCACTCTGCGATATCTTTGAATGATCAAAAAAAGAACAGTGCAGCAAAGGGTGACCAACAGAAGTAACATGGGGACAGACAAGATCCAAGACTGACTGGGACAGGGAGTGGGTTTGGGAAGGATCTCCCTCCCATAGAAAAGATTTGAAAATAATAAACCTCTAGACTCTCATACAGAGCACCTTGGGACTATACTGTTGGAAAATGAGGATCCCAACTCAAAATTATGTAGGGACACGTTTTTTTTCTCTATACATTTTTTACTTTTCAAGGGCCCTCGTGTCCCCCTACATCTGCGTCTGCCTCTTTGCCATCAATCAAAGATGTCTACGCAGTGTGAAAAAGACATAAGCTGCTTATATCAAAATTTTAGTGCTTTAACCAATGGTGGGCATAGTAGATAGGTATGAATATCAGAGTTCACAGAACATCTTAATGTTGCTAAACATTGTTGAAGAACATGTTTGTTTCTGCATGAAATTTTGTTAAATTTAGTCATAATATTACCTTGTGCATATCTTGATTTGGTGAATTCTTCATTATTGAGTTATGATAGGATCTCCTGTCTATGTAAAGAAAAAAATAGCAAACATTTTCTGAATTAAGTAATCAACATAAAACAAAGCTATATCATGTTTCACCACTACAAATGTGGTTAAAGTAATGAACATTTTTTGCAGTTTTTTTCCTTATTAACCAGTGCTATTAAAACAACATCATAAATAGTACAGTTGTTTCCAACAAATTGTAAACAAAGTTGTAAATTGTCAACTACTACAAACTTCCAATCAAATGAAAACTATACCAAAGTTATATAATTTCCACTGAAAATATGGTTAGAAACAAACTTGTTAAAAACATTAAATTTTGATATTTTTTCTTTATTTACAGTACTTACCACTTTTGCTTCAATTATGCTTTAAACAAGGTCGTAAATACTAAATTGTTTCCAATAAATATTATTAAGCAATTTTGTAAAATGAATAAAACTATGAAGTTTCAACTGCATTGAGAAATTCAAAACTTGCACTGGAGTCCAACATAGCTAGAAACAAGCCAGGTTCAGTGTACAGTTAAAAGTTCAATGAAATTCGCCTAATGACACACAACAGCACCACAAGAATAAGAAACTCCTAAATTTTTTCTAGTGCTTTGCTGGCAGGATATGGTACTGTGAACATTATCCCCTAAAAAATATAGCCAGGCCAAGCCCGATCACTTCCTCAATCATGGAGGGCATAAAGTGAGTTTCTCAAGGTAGCGTCTTGGCTTTGGTAAGGTGATTCTTGACAGGCTATAAATCCAGGATTGTAACATTTGGCATCCTGCCAAGCCATCAACTAAACTTAGCTCAAATTACTTTGACAGAATATTGTTGACAAGTTTAGCGTCACTTTTTAGAGAAAGGAAATGTAAAACAAGTTGGCTCAGAAATCTACTGTTATTTTATTTATTTTACTAGTTATATTTGCTTGTTGAAAGAGCCATCAAAGGGGTCTAAATTTGTAGAAGATGAATCAAGATTTTTTTTTACAAAGCTCAGTCCAAACTATCAAATTTTTGTAGACAAAAAACTTGATATGCCTATATTTGGTCATGATAACCTCACATCAATACCATACATGGATATATCAATACCATACATGGATATATCATTACCATATATGGGTACATCAAAGTTTTTCAAGTAAAATTTGATAGTCAGGATTGAGCTTTATGGAGGTCAGAACCAATACTATTTACGTGTACCTACAACCTGTGTACAGTTTGGAAAGTGATGGATTACTCACCAAGTAACTTTTATTTCTACACAATTTTCTACAAAATACAACAAAAACATCCTGTGCCATTACCATACATGCCAACACTCCCATTATGGCCGGGAGACTTTCGTTTTATTAACCTAGCTTAAATTTCTTCCTCCCGGTTCTTACACATTCTCCAGTTTCAGAAATAAAATTACCTATTTCTTATATGTTTTTTAGCATTTTTGCTTTATCAATGATATTTGGGGTTCGAATGCCATCAACATCGACTGCGATGACTGATTGTTAGAAGATGGCTGGTTATTTTAAACTACTCTTAGTACATACGCTGTTTGGTGGGGACCCAGTAAGAAGCAAAGGTGGACCTGTTACAGCAAAGGTTTTTTTTTGACTTTTTCAAAAGATTTAAGCCCCTCCCCCACCCCAAATCATAATCCTGAATCCACCCCTGGGTAATTCTAAAACTATTTACTGAATCTTCATAATATTGCCTATTGCCCTCATTTATCACAATAAATATGTACTGCTAAGCCAATAATACTGAGAATTTTTTTTTCAAGATGACAAGAAATTGTGAAAGAAATAAGAGATGGCTGTACAGTAAACTACTCCCAAACAGACTATCTGAAAAATCAGAAAAAGTCCACAAATCAGAAAATATTGCTATAATAATATCAAAATGCTTATTTAGCACTCTATTACCGGAGTCTCACAGCTCAAAATCCTGAAAGTTCTGAAAAAAGATGAGATTTCAAGAATGACTTAAACTGAGAGTAGGTTGCGGAATGACGGATAGAATAGGGTAATTCATTCCATAGAATTGGTATATATTGCAAAAAAAGAAAATCCATGTAAAGAAAATATAACATAACATAAAGAGCCAAAGGCTGACCCTGTTAAGTTTCACAGAGTACAAAAATATAGGTCTTGATAGATGATAAAAAACTATAGTTAAAATATGACAGATACAGTTAAAATATGACTTACAAAAGACCATTAAAATGTTAAATTAACGAAATTGACCTAAAACCCACTGATCAACGAAGTGTTTTACAAAAAACGTGCCTCCTCCAAAATTGGGGCACCCCTGGAAAATGATGATAATAAATTCATAGGTGGTACTGTAGTATGACCCGGTTAAAATAGCATAGAAGCCTAGTAGAACAGCTTATGAAAATCAAGATGTTTTATCACTTGGACAGGTGTGTGTTAAGTAGTAGGCCTCCAGCTGAACCTCGCAAAAGTAACATTAGTTATTTTCACACGCCATTCAACAAATTTTCTTTGCTCTAATCATTAATGATTCTTCCTGCGTCGATTTTACCAGCTTTTTAATCTTTTACTTCCTCATAAATTGCATGATACAACACATGGCTGAATTGTAAAATGAATACCAAATGTTGGTTATATATTTTACATAGATTCTAACTGTCCCACTTTTGGCAGAATTGTCCTGCTTTTGGGTATTTTGTCTCACTCACAGATGTATTATTTTAACAGCTAGATAGTGAACTTCTATAGAATTCATAGCCCCAAAGTGCAATTTCATGAAAGCGCATACTATGGACATGTCAATAATAACAATAACAATAACAACAATAATAATAATAATAATAATAATAATAGTAGACATTTATATAGCGAAATAGCACATAGAAAGACCCACCAAAGACGTCAACAAAATGAAGTTTTCTCCAGGTCATCGTCAATTACGATGGACAGCCGATGATGATGATGATGATGATGATGATATAGCGTCTGATTGTCAATCTCTCTAGGCGCTACACAATAAAGATATAACTTAACTAGAGTAGTAAACTATCCCCCGCCGGACACCAACCTGATATATCTGTGATTAGGTTTCAGGGTAAAATGATTAGCTCGGGGGTAAGATTTAAAACAAAATCCATTCAAACAAATCGCGTTACATTTCGACGCTGTTGCTATGGCGAAATGTGCCCCCAATCTTTCAAAAAGTTACTGATTTATCAGTAAATGGAAGTAAATTTAATCCAAATATAAAGACAATTGACAAGGTAAAATATATGTAGAATACATTTAGTTTTTGTGACAAAAGACCATTAAAAGCACAATATTTATAAAATATTTTAACTCAAAAGTTTGTGAGGAAGGCTGACAATATTAGGAACCTACATAGGCAAATACATCTAGCTGTAAATAATAAATGGTCTCACTAAAACTCTCACCGACCTCTCTTTTAAATATGTTGGCGATCAAAATAAGAATAAGCAGTCTACTACAATTTAATGATTTGCATTTTGAGGTGGGGTGACAATTATGTTTTTTGCCGTATTTAAAACATTACAGCTCAAGTAACTCATGCATTGTTAATGGCCATTCCTAAAATCATACAACATGAGCAAATAAAACAAAATAAGAACAATATCAACATTTTAATTTTTTATTTAAATATTAATTGTTAAAGGTATCACCACATGCATAATTAATAGCCATGGTCATATTCCATGTAAATCATTGTTATAATGGTTACCATGGTGAGGAAAATGAGACATAATCCATACTGTTCAGTGTTGACGTGACTCTATGGAGATTAATGTTATTCTTAATTATTTCTGAAATGATATCAAATGACAGGACATATGGGAAAAAGAAAGGAGATAACAAAGGGAGATACATTACTGTAACAGCATGAATAATGCATTAAAGAATATTTAAGAATTTTCAATTTTGCATTACAGAATAATAGTGGATATTAACGATTTACATAATTGCTCGTCAGACTACCTGACGAATACACAAAGTTGACATTTTGAAAAATCTGTGATTGAAGTTTTTTCCACATTCTCCACACTACCTTAGTGTGTTGCTGATACAGTGATTTTTCAAACACTTAAGAATTTTGTGTTTATTTTGTCGAAAACATGACAGGGCCAGGATGGATGGTGACCCTCTTCCCATTAATTGCATTTTTAATGTTTCATGTATACTCCTATAACAGGCACGGATCCAAGTGGGGGCCCACCCGACACGGGCCCCTTCTTTTGGCTTGGGAGAAGATTATCTGGACTTGAAAACCACACTTTTTGCAATGAATTATCTGCGAAAATTGTCTCTCGGATACCTAAGAAATGCACATGTTAGAAAATGGCCCTGAGGAAGACTGCAGAACCCCTAGAAATAACAAGTATTATGAATCCAACGTGAATCGTGGTACCAGGTCCCCTCTATCTAGTTCAGCTGGATCTAAATTACTATTATTAAAGGGTTAAAATATTGCTTTATATTATACCTTAACTCATAATCAAACTCTAATTTACTGCGACTACATTAAGGTATAATTTGTGTGTTATAATTATTAATTTACATTTATTACTCTATAAATTTAGCTTAAATTTCTTCTAATTTTTAATAGCTGAACCCAAAGAAAGTTGCTTTAGGTCTAATAGTAATGTGAATACACTAACCAGGTTGGGGTGAAAATAAACGTTGAAATGAAGGTTACAACGCAGAATCAATTATGCCCTTGTGGTTGTCATACTTCGGAATTACTATACTTTAATATTAACGTATTGATCACGTTACAACATTAGGCATAGAGTCAGTATTTTATAACCTACCATATTCCATTTACCTTTCAATATTATTAAGGAATTCGTTTTTAATTTGACACTAGAGTGAAATGGGATGAACCTGTCATAGTTACTTTTTAAAATGAGGTTGAATTTGTAATAATTTGTTCTTGTAGATTGGCAAATAAGCTTTAGAAGGTATTTCTTCAGATTTCATGAGATTTTCCACTGGAAAAAAGATTAATAGAATAAAAAATGTGCCTACTCTACTGAGTGTATGTGCAGTGGCAAATTTAGGATTTTGTGAAGATAGTACTACTAGGTTCAAATTTAAAACTTCCAAGAGGAAGACCAGAGTCTTTAACATTTAGAAAGGGTGCGTCTGAACATCCTGAACCCCTCCTGAATCTGCCACTGATCTGTCCAGTAACATGACAATTGTCATTGCAGCACTGAGTTGTTTTGGCAACAAGATATAAAGTAATTGACTGCAATCAAGGAGTAAAAACTCCTTGCTGCAATTCATGTTTATTAAAAATAATTAATGCTAAAGGAACTAAGGGCCCGTTTGGGTAAGAACCGAAAAAAAGAAACAAGGTGAAAATCCGATTTTTATCCACGGGTGGTATGTCCGTTCGCGCAAAACTTTGAATTCTAAAAACACAAGATGACTAGTAAAAAAGTTAATGATACAGTTGATTCGGATTCCAATCATTCTATTTGTTTTCCAAAAGCTGCACTACGAATCCAAGTAACTTTACACTATTGTAAATGTTTTTACTTTACTGTACTAGATTTTATAAAATGGTAAATTTATATCAAATAGCGAGAGATGGCACTGATCGCCGCAATTTTACTAGAGCAACCTTATGCACTATTGTCTATAACAATCTCCAATGGCCCATGCTCCAACAAATAAAAGGTTTTAGGGTACTGAAATTAATATGAATACGAAAAACTGCACTACTCCCCCATAAATATAAAAAGATACTCCTTACTCGGAAACATGTAAAGCAATTAACAACAGATTAAGCCATAAAAAACAAAGTTCCCTGCTGCAAAAGTATCCAGTTAATTGCTGGGTTGGCATATCAGGCTGTTTCGGTGTTAAATCCACGGGCGGCCTGCAATTAACACTCGTTCGGACAAAACTGGGATTATTTTTAACAGGTACTATAAATAACGTTGTAAAACACTAAAAAAAACTTGCGCGAAAGGTCCCTAAGTGTTACACAATGGAAATAATGTTTTTACTATATATAGTACTGTATTCAGGGTTCATATGCATCCTTGAATTCCTTGAAAGTCCTAGAAAAACAAACATGCATTTACCAGTATTGGATATTCCTAGTATAGGCTAATTGTCCTTGAATGTCCTGGAAATTTCATGATATTGAATTTAGTTGAGGTAAAAGATAGCTATTTATATTATTAAACTCCAAAGGTTTATTTTTATTTTTCTGAACCACGCATGGAAAGACCATTGATTGAGGGTCCTTTAAATTGAGAAAATATGACCTGGAATGTCCTTGAATTTTAGTGGTTTTAATGTTTATGAACCCTGTGTATTGTCTACCACAAATTGATCTAGCTCTACCACTTACCGTTTGCTTGCAACACCTCTGCCACATGATTTTTTTATTATGCAATACGGTTAGGATTTTAATGTTCACATCGCCAGAACAGAAAATAAGGTACATAGTATCTACCTCCAGAGGGCAGTAAACACAAAAGAAACTATGGTACAAATTGATGGAAGGATCATCATGTTGTAGTACTGTAGTTTTGTAGTTTTGAAACCTTCCTTACCAGTTTTTCCTCACTCTTTATAATCAAGTACATTATTGGTCATTACTTTTGAAAAAAAAAACTCATTGCTATTGGCCTTTCATCTTCAAGAAGGCTTTATTCCCCAGCCCCCCCCCCCCCCCCCCCTTCCCATCTCCAAACTATAACATCACTATGGCTAAACCCAATTGTTTGTCACAAAAAGTAGGCTGAACGCAAGGGGAGAGATTTGAAGACAGAACTCCCCATTCAATTTTTCTTAGGAGACAATCATTATTGTATTGTAAGAGTTAAACGAAAAGAAGTCTGCATTTCCAGGGCAATATTTTTAATACCGCTCATGCACCCTCAATCATCCTGCATCTATTACAGACCTCTCCTTGGTGACTCCTACCAACTGAAATCATAAAATTTAAAAGTTGCTATCGAAATGTGATACATCGCATTTCCCCTAACAAGATTCCCATGACAAACAATGATTCCTTGTTATATTATGGAAGTTAAAATAATAACCAATCACACAGTTGTAAAAATATTAATATTTAATATTAAAGCATCTGCTTTCGCCATTATCACAATACTATACTTGACATGTGGTATTAATAAAGAGAATGACATATTGCAATGTGAATTCATTTTTAGGCCCACATGTCTACAGTTACCTGTATGTACATCTGTACATTTGAGTAAAAAGGTCTCAGGAAAACCAACACTTTCTCTTAAGCTGGGCACTGACTGCGTCGCGCGACAGTCGTACGACTAATCCGTCGCTCCCTGTGTTTGTGGTTGCCAGACGCCAGAATCACTAAAAAACCTGTCAGCCAACATGTAAACAACTGTTATCTTGTCTGGTAACCACAAACACAGGGAGCGACGGTTTAGTCGTGCGACCGTCGTACGACAGTTGCATGATGCAGTGAGTGGCTGGCTTTAGTATTCAATTTTTTAAAGGATTTATAATGACTTTTTATAACTTTTTATAACTAGGGTTTAACCTAAGTTAAGTCCTATTCAAATGCTAAATATAGGATAGAAATAAAGTTTAATAACCAATGGGTCTAACCAGCCTAAAATCTCTGTCTTTATATATTAAGAAGGTACAATGAAGGACCACGTGCCATTGGGTACCTATTCACAGGCTTTAGGTACTATGCCACGCTGTCAACTGCGTTCTACATTCTATGTTTAATAGATTTAGATATCGACAATGCGCACGTCAGATCTGACCGAATTAACATAATTAACACACTTTTGAATTTGATGATCAACAAAATGCAAAAATCTTCATAAATTCAGAGAAACTGTCTTTGATTAAACTTATTTTCTAAAATTAATGTAGAGATCATTATTGGTTATACGTTGAAGTGTGGGACGCAGTCACCTGATGACTGTCCCAGATCCATGGCGACAACTCACCGCACATAAGTTCTGCCATGCACAGTGGCGTTGGCATGACGTCAGCATGTTCCACATTGTACTTTGTCGAAAATAGAAGGCTCTCTATTATGAAACCCGTTACAAAACATTTGGTTGTCTACGCTAACGCTAGCCGTTCGCCGAGTCGCCAATTGCTACTAGAATTCTCATTTGGCGCAAATAAAAATTCCCTCCTTCGCCAAATTGGCGAAAACGAAAATCTCCAAAAATGGATTAGATTTGGCCAACCTTTCGTCCGGGTTGCA
>JAOTQE010079514.1:0-15853 GCA_025631205.1 Nesometra sesokonis
AAAAAAAAAAAAAAATTCGACCTACCGACCCTCCAAATTTTTGAGCCAAAAGGGCAATACAACTTCTTTTTTTTTTTTGGCCTTATATAGATTAAAAAATGCAGTACCGGTGCCCATCTACTGCACTGGTGCCCACATTAACTCTTTAACATTACTGTATATAGATAGACAAAATACAGAACCGGTGCCCATCTACTGCACTGGTGCCCATATTAACTCTTTAACATTACTGTATACAGTATAGATAGACAAAATGCAGAAATGGTGCCCATCTACTGCACCGATGCCCATTATGAACTCTTTAACATTATATAGATAGACAAAATGTACAACCGGTGCCCACATTAACTCTTTAACATTATATAGATACAAAAAATGCAGAAATTGTGCCCATCTACTGCACTGGTGCCCACATTAACTCTTTAACATTATATAGATACAAAAATACTATAAATACTATAAATTAACAATTTTTTTTTATTGTTTATTCAATAGCTAAGCACTATCCAAACTTTTCTTAATATTATCAACCCCTGGCCTACAGTAATTTGGGATCATGGTTTAAAAACCTCTACCATGGAACTTACAAGAGTAACTCAATTTATGTGAAATTGGATGTAAAGTAGGCTGAAATTAGGTTGTGTAATAGGAATTAATACTGTAACTGTTGTTACAATATGTAAGCCTACAGTACTGTGCTGTATCATTAAAAAGAAAAATTTTACTTTCCGTTTAGTCCAATAAGTCCATAGATTCGGGATAGAAAATCATAATCACCAAATAAAAATAGGCGAATGTTATAAGTTCTACAAAAAAATATATAAAGAAATGGTTGGTTATAAAAGGTAATTTAAGCCCAAAGAAATAACATAGTGTGCCGGTTATCATTCAGTATTCATTTTTGCATGTACTGTATAATTTAAATTTTGTTTTACGGACATTCGCAAATTTTAATGGAAACTAATTTGAATTAGCAAACAACTCGCTGTAGGTTTTAAGATTCATCGTCGGAATTCTACAAAGGCACACTGGCGGATACAGAGGGGTGAGAGAGGGGACGTACAAACCCCCTATTTTGGTCAAAATGTGACTACTGTATGCCCCTCTAAAATAGTGCATGCACACCCCCTCCCCCACCCCTCCTCTTAATTTACACGGAAACAATTTTTTTTTGCTCAACGAACCCAAAGGCAGGGGACATGCCTCACCCTCCCCCTTAAACCCTGGATCCACCACTGAAGGCATTTTATTTTTAAGTGCCTACTACTGTAACCATAATATTGTGTTTAAGATTACTGTAGTAAAATCAAGGTACTGTACAGGACATTATTTAATGCATTTAAATACTCCATGATAGTTTCCTCTGGTACAGTTAGTACCTGTACTGTACTTACATTTTGGATTTTGGTGATGTCCACTTGCTGCCACTGAGATTCATAATTTCATCCAAAATAAGATGGAGGCCCTTCTCAACGTTGACTGTGTAGTCAGGTGCCTGAAATGCAAGGACTATAATAATATTTTGGAGGGCGTTTGGTTTTTGTAAACAGCAAAGCTGCAGCTCAAACTTCGTCGTATCACCGCCCTTATCGCCTCCGAACTTGACATATATTTCTCCATTGTGAAAATTTAATTCATCAGACCTATGAAAATGTAAAAAATGTAAAAGTGTTATGGCCATATTTAATAATTTTCAGTTTTAACTGGACTGTATCCTACTATATCTACTGGTACAGTGTCAGTATAGTTTCAGTGGGGAATCCACAATTTTCTCATGACTTAACTATACTGTAGGTAGGCCTACAGTACAACATACTGTACCTACAGTACATAGTATTACCATTGGGATTACCTGCTGTACAGTAAATATTCCAAATAAGGTTTTTTACAGTTGGACAATTAAGAAATGCAAACAATTTCATTTGTATGTACTGTATATTGACAAGCCCTGCAACAAATGGCACACTGTACCTATTGAATAGTGATTGTATTATTCGCAGTAGTAGTATCTCAGACCTGCAACCGTGGAGGCGGGGGGAGGAGGTGGGGAGGGCAAGAGGGCAAGGATAACATGGGTTTTGTTTGCTTAAGGATTCAAAACATACAAGGTGTAGGAATGCTTAGTCAGTAACAACTTCCTCCTTGTAAATGTCCCTCTACAATACTGCATCTTGGAAAATTTTGGTAACTAAATAAGATCAGTTTAGTTAAATTAAAACATATATTTGGGTGAAAAAGTTAAAAGCCAAAATAAAAAATCTGAAGGTTTACCTAAAGGATCCTGATAAAAATTATAATTTGTTTAGGTTTTCTGTGTTTGGCAGTATTGTATTTCTCTACTTTTAGTAGGCCTACTTACATGTCGTATTTGTTGAGATACAGTAGTCAAAAACCAGTTGCTTAATTTTAGTCAATCTGACTATGGCTACCTCTTCAAGGGCTAATCCTCCTACTTAGGTGGCGCCATTTCTCTTTACAAAGATGTACTCTTGGGAAGACACTAAATGTTGACTGATTATCTCGTCTTGTTTTGTACTCATCTGCCTTTCAGAGGCAAACAAGCCGGGACAAAATCTAAATAATAAGAATAAAGTAAAATACTGTATTACTACTGTATTCTATGTACAGATGTAGGATTAAATGTTGAAATCAATTTAGAACTTGTGTTATCAAATGAAATGTTGTAAAAAACATAGTTAATAAATTTATACTCACCTTCTTAATGCTCTCTGCTGGCTCCAATTGATTTTGCAAGCATTCATGATCGCCAAACATTTTTGAGTATCGATTTGTTGTGTCGCATATTTGGTCTCTACAACTATCTTCAGTGGCTAATGTTAAATAAAAGAAGTTCATAAATTATTTTTAATTTAGTTTTCTGAGTTTTTTTAAATGTTTTCGTTAATCCATGAATATGTAAACTTATTTGCAAAAAAATTTATTATTAAAAACAATGTTATTTGTATTGTGTGTATGCTGATTTTTAATTTTTGTATCCCTTTTACACGAGAAACAATTATTGTCACTGGCGCAGATCCATACTGAAATTTAGAGGGGTGTCCCTCGTGTCAATAGTCTAAAAAAAGTTATTCGCCATTATTTGTCTAAATTTCCTTTAATCAATTTGGGTGTATTTTGGGTTTTTGCCGAAAAGTGGGGAGGTACTGTAATGTCCCCGCTCAAAGATTTGAAAGATTTGGGGGGGGGGGGGGGGGTTTGGAGGAACATGTCACCCATCCCACTTGGATATGTGCCCATGAGTACTGTCTTGTGTGGGTGGTACAAGACTTTACAAAATATCTAACTAGTAATTATTAATTAAACTAAAATAAATTAATTAGTATTGTAATTATTTATTACCTAGCATGTACTGTAAATACCAGGCATTACCAGTGTATCCATAAACAGCAAAAATTCGAAGGTGTTTTATGAAAAAATGTTCCGAATGCAGTACTCAAACAAGCTGTGCATTATTTTTTATCAACTTCCGTGTTTGTGTAGTGCCGACATTTCGCTAAAAATCAACTTTATCATAAATAAAAAAATAATTTCATTGCAATGTGTAGTCAATAATATTATTTTTTACATAAAATATGTAGTAGTTTTAGCGACAGTAAAATGTAATAACATTGAACATTGATGAATAGTAGAGCTGAAATGGTGCCCATCTACTGCACTGGTGCCCATATTAACTCTTTAACATTATATAGATACAAAAAATGCAGAATAGGTGCCCATCTACTGCACTGGTGCCCACATTAACTCTTTAACATTATATAGATACAAAAAATGCAGAAATGGTGCCCATCTACTGCACTGGTGCCCATATTAACTCTTTAACATTATATAGATCTAGACAAAATGCAGAAATGGTGCCCATCTACTAGCACTGGTGCCCATATTAACTCTTTAACATTATATAGATCTAGACAAAATGCAGAAATGGTGCCCATCTACTGCACTGGTGCCCATATTAACTCTTTAACAAGACAAATGCAGTACCCGTGCCCATCTACTGCACTGGTGACCATACAGTATTAACTCTTTAAAATTACTGTATACAGTATAGATAGACAAAATGCAGAAATGGTGTCCATCTACTGCACCAGTGCCCATATTAACTCTTTAACGTCTTGTGTGGGCCAACCAATCATGTAAATTTGTCTATTATGTCATAAAATTACAATTGTAATCCTCATTTGTAATTAAGTGCACCACTTATTTTAAACTTTGGTTGTATTAACATAAAAACGGTATTTAGAGTTTTTTATAATCATAGAGTTGGGCGCGATTGTCTACACAATAAGGCCCAATGCCTCGGTGTGGGCCCGATCGTCTATCAGTCGCTAGGCATTGCTAGGCCAGAGTCTGTCACTGGGCTTATAATCAGTAGAAAAATAAATATTCAGCAGAATAAAGAAAAAAAAACCGGGAAACACTGGACAAATAATGACCCTGAAAAGTCAAATTATCTGTGAGAATATGATGCTGCTAGCGTCAATTACAATGGTATGGGCTGTACACCAGGGTACTGTATACCTCTGTTTTTCTTGACTGGATTATTTAATAAGGTATTGTCATTGCCACTAAATGAAATAAATAGGATTTTGTCAGTAATGTCTCAGGAATGCTTAATAAATGAAAGTGTTTTTTTCTATGACCCCTGCATTTCACATGCGAAAAATTGTACCTAAACACAGAAATATTGTGAAAATCATGAAATGTTTAGAAGGGTCACAAATCTGGTCTAATAAAATCAAAAATCTCACGCAGCTACCACAACCACCACCACTACAACAAAACACTGTAAACATGAACTATGAAAATTATGTAATTACAAAAAATGTAAAACTACCTGGGAATAGCTCTTGTATAACTGATATTTCCCGCTCACAAAAGTCCGTCATGAAACATTTTCGTTCTCAATTAAGGTCTGCTTGTTTCATGAATGATTGAATGGTCGAGAGTCACTCTAGTATTGCTGCTTTTGACTCTACTTGGACGACAAACTCCCCAACCACACTATAGCCCACATTAGTTTTAACAGCCAAAAAAAAAGTGGCAAGCCATCCGGGTCGTCTTATAGGTTGCGTCAAGAAAGCAAAGATCATTACCATACCTAACAATATGGTAATGGACAATAAAGTTTTTCTGTATATTTTTACACCTTCCTGGTTAAATAGCCTAGGCTTAGATAGAGCCTTAGGCCAAATAATGTGAAGCTTTATTAACTAACATCAGATTTGCTGTGTTATAGGATCATAGAAATCTACCCAACGCCAAGTAAAGTTAAATTTTACTATGTTTAAAATTTTAGTAGGCCAGGCCTAGGCATAGACTAACCTGGTGCTGATGAGGTATTGATAACACCAAGTCCGAGGTTGTTGTCCTCCTGCTGTTCGCCGGTGGTACCACTGGGAGCTTCCTGCTGAGGCGGAAGCGGAGCTAACTTAACTTTCCCAAAATCGCCCTTCTTGTTCCCTATAAAATGCAATGATTTTACATTTTCATAAAAATTTCGAAGCTCTTCCGACTTCGACAAGTCATTAACCCATCCCTTCAAATAATTTTCGGACTTAGAATTTAGATATTTTTTCCACAATGGTGAAATTTCTTCTAAAGACATGATCGATTTATTTGACATCTACCTAGACCGTGTAAAGTCCTCTTCCCTTCATAACTTCCCGCGAATCGCCTTGGATCATGTTCACATGAATATTCAACACGAATGCCCTCATTAATATTCATAACTTGCACGACTGGTGCCCATATAATGCTTACCTTGCCAAGATGACAATAATGACCTTTGATGATCTGACCTCTATCTGGGGCATTTAAAAAAAGAACTCTACCAATTTTTTTTTATTGGCATATCCCATAGTTCAAATGCTAAAAATGCCATGCTTCTGTCACAAAGTGCACAGTTTGGCCCTTTCTTGGCTCTAGGCTGCCCCAAAAAAACTGCAAACAGTTGTTTACTAAAATTCAGACTTGCATGAGGTTTATTGGGCATTTTAGGATGATGGTTCCTTGTCATTCCTATTGTTTTTTGTTTTGATGTTAAAGTGTAACATAAGGTAACCTTTTGAGCTCATTTTATTACCTTTTCTGGCATTCTGGTTTTAAAAGTGTAATAAGTATCTTCTTCCGAAATTGAGTGGGGGCCTTAACCAGTTGAAGGTCCAATTTTTGCACCATGGTTGGGGTTGAGGTAAGAATGTGTTGAAATATAGAGACTCTAGATAATAGGAAATGGCACTTCCATGGAGTATTTTGGAAAAATATCCACAAGAGATTCATATTTTTTTAATACATTTTTTTAAAACCTTTATGGGATTAAGTCCCCATTGTATTATATTATACATTGTATAACCTTGATTTCAAATCTCTGTCCCTCATGGTACCATTTATCAGTCGTTCCAGCTTTCCTATCTTTTTCTGAGTTTTCAAATCGATTTGTTAAACCATTTTTTTCCACATGGCTCACTCCCCATCTTTAGACTGCCTTTTTTTAATTCTACAAACTTACTAATTACTATTGCCATAGCTTTGAGGATTTTGATACACTGAAGTAAATCATTTGCATCCAGATACGGGATGTCTACCTGAGCTGTAATTTGTTTCAACCTTTTCAACAAATCTTAAATTTGACGATTCTTCTAATTCATCTTTTAAGATTTTTGCATGCACCATTCTGAATATATTGATATCTTCCTCTGCCAGTCTGTCTTCCTTCTCGCAATAACATTCTAATTGTTTCTTTTAGGTCTTGTCTCTCATTTGTCTCACTTATCACCACATCCCTACTGGTTTCTTCCGATCTGTGTCTTTCTGTACTTCTATTCTGATGGTTTTGATCGTCATCAAGATCCTTTTAATTACCTCTAATTCAATTTCAGCCGTTAGTTCTGATTACTCTGGCTTGTCCTGCTAGTTTTTGCTCAGACAAGTCAAACTTGCCAGATCTTATGCATTAGATGTCTATATTCATGGATAGTTGGATTACTTTTATAGTAGCATCACAATCTTATTCATCTCTCTTGTCCAGTTTGTTTTCTTTTACCGTTCTGCTGTACAAGTATTTTGTGGAATGACAACTTGAGAAGCTTCGCTTTTTTCCCTGTCAGACCTGGACCCAGGTCATCATATAAAATTCCGGCACTTGTGTTGGTATTATGCAAAACTTCATTTTTTTCGCTCATTAAAGTGGTGAGAGTAGGTTTTTATTCAGTTTTCCTTCTCCTAGCTGCTGAGGTATACCAGGCTCTGCGCACAGGTGAACTCTAAGTACGCACTTGGTTTGAATCTAGACACGGTTTCTTGCACTATTTTTTGGCCTAGCTTTTACCTCCTTTTAGCATTATTATTGTTATTAGTAGTAGTAGTAGTATTAGTAGTATTATTAGTATTAATATTATAGTTATTATATATTGCATTTATTTGCATCGATTGTATATGGACCACTCCACCAGGTTGGGACACAATGTGTGACATGAATGCCAAAATTTCAAATTAGTTTTAAGACAAATCTATTCCATTCAGCAAGTTGGTAATATATTGTACTTTCTTAAAAATAAAACTCAAGATTGTCCGATTTGTAATCAAATTGTTATGATGGTAAATATAATGGTCTTTCATTTAAAAATGTATGGACGTAACATTGACACCAAACTTGCTAAAAAGGCAGTCAGTCACTCATTTAAGCCTGAATGATGTAAATTATGTCGTTAGGAGTTAGTCAAAACAGAGGTAGTTTAAACTGTTTTAATATTATGCTTTAACTACTAATAATTAAAGAAATTAAATACATGCAAATTTATTTTGTTTTTCTTTTTATTGCAGAATTTTATTTAACTGGTTAAGTCATTGTATAATGGAGTTAACAAGATCTCATGTTCTTGCAAATTGGTGTATCTTTCATTTGGCTCTTCACAAGTTTTACAGCTTTAGAAGCAAATCCATCAACAGCATTAAGTCATTGGAATTGTAACAAGAGAATGAGTGATAATATCCGAGCATGTTGACTCTGGACATTTGTAATAGGTAACTATAGGGTGTAAAGTTGCCTGCTCCTGTGTCAAATGGGCTGCCTCCACTTCATCTTGAGTTTTACACACAAAATTTTCAGCAAAATCATATACCATAATACAGTGATTTTCAGGAAGGTTAGTTTTCAAGTGCACAAACTATTGTTGTTGCCAGTTTTTACAAAATAGATGATTTGGTAGTGAGTCAAGTTCTTCCGACTCTGATAACTTAACTTTTCTTACAACTTTTTTATTCCAGTCTTGGTCATCGCATCTTCTTTAGATGACACCCAACGAATCCAATTACAGGGCTGGTTTTGATCCAAACCTTCAAGATGAAGCGCTAGTTTGTTTACTCCATGCTCTGAACATGATCTATCAATACACACTTTTGAATGAAACTTATTTTCCTCTCCTTTTTGGCACATTGTAATATCAGACGCATGATCAATACTTAATATTTTACAATTAACATTTTAAGACTGGCAAGCTTTGTTGATGGTGGTAATTTTTAAGCATACGTTTTCACAATACTCGCACAGGCAACCTCTGAACTTTATATCAGTCACTCTTCGAATATGTCTAGGCCGTAGTTTGCAAAAAGTTGAAAGACCAACTTTCACCTGTGGATACTCTTTACAAAAAGTTTCAAAAAGTGTACTCACTGTTTTTTCGAGAACTTTAGGCTTTTGTAACGTCTTTTTGCTGACCTTTTTTGATCTGGTATCTCAAAAGAATTTTCTTTATAAAATTTCTCCACTTTTTTTTTTGTAGCAGTAGTTATTGAAGCAGCATTTCTAAAACGAAAAGGCTTAGGTTTTCACATAGATTTTTTCATGAAATTTTAAACTTTCTACATACTGCTCTCTGAAGGCGGTACTTCTTGGTATTGTCTAGAACTGATGCCAATACTCTCTTTTTCCTTCACTGGTCCTTTCATCCACTACCCCGGCCCTTCAATCTCCTTCCTCAGTCCTACCACAACTTCCGTCTATTTCTTTGCCTTTCAGCATCTTTCTCCAGAAACATTTCATATTCAATAGGATTATTTATTTTCAGTTCCAGGCAATACGATAATCTTGAAGATTTTGGAGTGGAAGGAATAGTATTGATTTCATCTTATTTGTGTAATCTCAAGCAAAGTCTAAAGTTTTAATGGTAGAAATGCCATCACAATGCTCTAAAAAATAATAAATAAATGAAATAAAAATAAAGATTACTTGACATGATTATTTTTTAATAATTATACTTTATGTTTATTTTTATTTTCTATTATACCACCAGAAAGTATTCTATATTAAAATTACAAACATTTTATACAATATGGTATTCATATTTTATTCAACATGGTATTTATTTTTGTATTTTGTATACTGAATATACTTTATCCTGAATAAATATGTTTATAATAATAATCTTTTATTACTAATAATTAATAATAACAAACAACAAAATTAAAATAAAATTCACATCATTGTCATTATTTTTATTAATATCATAACATTCTCATTATCATCATCGTTATTATTATTCTATTAATTAAAATGATCAACAATTTTGCACAAGAAAAAAACAAACATGCAGGTATATTTTCATTAAAATTTAAAATGGCTTCGCTTTATTACTTTTATTTAATTGATTGAATTTCAAACATTAAAATTCATCTAGCTTTACATTATTGCCAATTTGTGGTTCATAACTATAATAATGCTATGTTCCAATAGTGGTGAATTAGATCTAGGCCTAGCCTATAAATATGATGTAGAGTGTCAAGTCACTAAATTCATAAGAACTGACGTGCATATGGCCTCCTAGTCTGAATTTAGCCCGTAATATTTTTATGTTTGATTATAAATAATGAGCTAAAAACATTTTATTAGAAAAAACATTCACTATTTATCGATTTTACAAAAGCGCAAACGTATAGGCCTAGCCTAGTAGCCGTAGGCCTACTCATACCCTAGGCCTACGTCAGCGCGGATGGGCTTAATAAAAATTGGAAGGGGTGTTTTATTAAAATAATATTCGGTAATATTTTGATGTACGGTGAGTTATACCAAACACTAAATCTCTTTTGTAAATTTGATGGCCCTGAAAAAGGCCGTTTGGTTTGGAATAGTTTGGAGAGTGCTGTTAAGATGGAGAAAAGAAGTCTGAAATGTGTTTTTGCTGTAGCAACGATAATTTCATAGATGATGCCTGATCTCGCCATCTTCTAAGTTGAAGCAAGTGGATCAGTCAGTGTCTTCCTTTTGCTGAAGCCAGAGCAATAGCGTATCACCTGCCTCAAACGTCTTTTCGGGTTTTACTTTCAAGGTAAGACTACCATCTTCGTCGCCATCATCATCACTTTCGATGTCATTCTGTCCGTTTACATCTACCTGTGCAATAATTTTGTTGTCGGTTAACCATTGATGGCCGGGGTCATCGTAATCTTGCGATAACCATTCTCTGGGTTATATCCAACCGTCTCTGTTACAATATCCAAGTTCTTGAAACATTGTGTCGAACAAGTTTCTTTCATGTCCTTCACTGTCACGTGCATTAGTATCATAATCAACTCCGGGTGTCTCCTCATCCAGAAGTTTATTCCAGGCTCGTTGTAGGTTTTGCTGCCTCGCATTCTCCCATGATTCTGCAATCCACAGCACTGCGTCCTTGATGGTGAGTTTACTGATGACCTAAGGGATAGGGACATCGCTGTGGCACAATATGTGACGCAGGAGACTCTTCTTGTGGCGCCTCTTTAGAGGTTACAGGACACCTTGGTCCATTGGCTGGATTAAGCTTGTGGAATTCGGTGGCAAGAAAATGGCCTTTACATTGCCATCACCCGATACGAGCTCAGACTCTGCTCTTTGGTGCAGGGACATTATCTAACAAAACGATTTCGTAAGCGATGCCTTTCTTGTTGCAATATCTTCGTACATGAGGAACGAACCGATGGAAACCATTTCTTGAATATGAATGCATCCATCCATGCGTTGTGTTGGCTGTAATAATGCACTGCGAGATCATCCATATTGTCATGCTTAAAACATCGGGGTTTCGCCGGTTTATGAATGAATGCGAGCGGGATTTTACATCGTGCGTAGGCACATGCTAGGAGGGTCACCCTATGCTTCGCTGTTTTGAAATTGTTGGCGGATGTCTCTCCGTGAAGGACGAAAGAACGATTCGGCATCAAACGCCACCAGAGCCCAGTCTCATTGGCATTAAATAATTGGTCTTTTGTCAGTCCTTCTTCCATGACTTTCTCAACTTCTCTTTCAATGCTGGGACAGCGTCTACATTTGCGGACAGGCTTTCACCCTGTAGCGAAACCGATTGAATTGAATGCCGACTTTTAAAACGGCAGAGCCATCCGTTGCTAGCTTTAAAATTTTCAAAAGTGTCTGGATACAGATCCTTTGCGAACATCAGCGCCTTTACTTGTAAAAGGGGTCCTGATATCGGCGCACCCTTTGCACATTGCTGCTGCATCCATGTGTAGCACGCTGCATCCACATTCTCAAATTGGGCTGATTTAACGTATGATGTCTTCAGGCACCGTTGGGGTGTTTCTTAAGCAGAAACATGATGCTCGATCTTGTTCCGTTTTGTCCAGATGGTTGATACAGTGGCCCTTGGCAAATTGAATTGCATAGCCACCGATTGAGTTGGGGCTCCTTTCTTCTTCTCATCAATTATCCTCATCTTAACATCCAAGGATATCATTTCCAAGTTTCATTTTTACAACTGTTGTCATCTAAAGATCTTCAACAACTACAAAACTATACAACAACAATAACTGATATAAATGCGTATGTCTGTCACGTATTGAGTCTGTCACCCGAGTTTAACACGTTTTTAATTGGCTGTCATTTATTTTAGAGGTGGAACAAATATTCATGAGAACATATTTTTTTTACTTGTTATGTCACGTAAGAATTAGCCCTACACTTTATTTCCATTGAACGTCATTCCATTGTTTACATAGTTCCCAAAACAATTGTCGGTACTGTACTGTACTGAACGAAAGTTATCTTATGATCTACAGGTCTTACAATAACAACTGTCACTGTGTGATGACTGTTTAGAGTCCATGGCAAAAAAATTGTTGGTACCGTACTGAACGGTAAATTACCTTATGATCTAAAGGTCTTACAATAACTGTCACTGTGTGATGACTGTTTAGAGTCCCTGACAAAACAATTGTTGGTACAGTACTGTACTGAACGATAAATTACCTTACGATCTACAGGTCTTACAATAACAACTGTCACTATGTGATGTCTGTTTAGAGTCCCTGGCAAAACAATTGTTGGTACCGTACTGAACGGTAAATTACCTTACGATCTCATACCTGACAACCCTACCGAATTTGGCGGTAGGCTACCGCTTTTCGACCTTCCTACCGCCTACCACTTTTGCATGGAAATCCTGCCGCTTTTTGAAATTTAAGACCAAAATAAAAATACACACAATAAAAACTGTCAAAGACACCCAAAAACATGAAAATAAGCAGTGAAATGGCACTAAAAGTAAGCATTCTCAGCGTAATCACCCCAATAACGAGAATCGGGGCAAAATGACCTTTTTTTAATTTTGCACATCAAAGCAAAATCCGGTGAAGCAAGGGTGCTGGTGCACTTTATTAAAAAATAGGAATTAGAACCACCACAACCACATAACGATCCAAACTATTTGCTATCTATCTTATCTATGTTTATTTTTAATATCAATGTTAATGGATCCGATAATCTGATAATAATAACCCAGGCAAGCAAGGAGGAGGCAGACTTTTGGAAAGGGGGAAGGGGCAGAAGGGGGCCGGTAGAGGGTGATTTTTTTTAGGGGAGTCCGGGGGAATGTTCTAGGATTTGCTTCGCAGCATTCACTTACAATTTGTAATTACTAGTTACAAATTATACCGTACACTTTCGTCATTTAACTAATGCAGGATAGTAAACCATCTGCAAAACATAGATGAAGATTGAAAAATTGACATAACAATTCCTGAGATAAGGCTGTTTCTTGAAATATACATTCTTGTAATAAAGCCATGTACTGATTTCCTAATAAATTCATTAAACGATAGTAACCCATACGAAACAAACATATCGCTAGCACTGCTTGATCTTGGTTTACCTAAAAGTAGTCTTAACGCATTGTTGTAGCAAACTCTTAAAGAATTTTTAGACTTGCTTTTGTAATTTGTCCACAAATTAACACAATAAAAATTCATACAATAACTTCTGAATAAAATACATTTTACCAAATCTGTACAGTTATGAAATTAATCTTACCATATAAAAGCATCTAAACTGGCATTAACTGCCAAGGTTTAGAAAAATACTCCTCGTGCAGTGAGTGTATGGGAAGCAAAATTTGTTGTATTTGTCTGGCAGCTGACTGTTTACTTGTTCTTACAGTACGTCTCACTTTCTCTTTAGATTTATTACTGTAGCTTTCCTTTCTACCTGCTTTCTCTTCATTTCAGCTACATTGTGAGAATCAATTTCTTGTTTTCTATATCAATAAAATTCACTGTTAGTCCTTGGTATTTCAAACTGTAATGCTGCTTTTGTGGGTCATTTTTCCTTACCGGATTTCTTCCAATGCTTCTTCAAGTGCCAGCTTACCCCATCTGGTTTGGGGCCCCCTGTTTATTTGCCTAATAATGGTGGGTCATCCTAAAACAACATATTAACCCTTTGAACCCTGAGATATTTTACTTGTTACGCCCACTGACTATGAATTATTTGGACAAAATCTGCATATTTTAACAAAGTCATCATAAATTATAAATAAATTATAAAGGGTGAGCTCACTTCGCTCACTCATCCTCTAGTAAGTGATGGTGGCGACATTCTGAATTGTCCAACTATGAACACGGAAATTTTATAGATAAAACCCATAGAAACACAACGAAGAGTTATACATAATAGGGGTTCCTATAATAGGTGCCTCGTTTTATTTTGAAAACGTGCATACGTAAGTAATAGTGTAGTATAACAACATTCATGTAATCCTTCTTTGAAGTGGAATGTTATAACTTATCTGTCAATAAATTGTGTAACAGTAGGTAAATGTCCATTAATGTGATTCCACTGTCTACAAACACTGGTAATGTAGGTTCGATGCAATATTGCGAGTATCCAAACAGGTAGTTGTTAGTCTGTTCTGGTTTTAGTTTTCCTTGTTTCGTAAGTAATTGGTAGAAAGTGAAATTAAAATATTTCCTTGAAGGCAATATTTGATACATGGTCAGTATAAGTTGAGTTAGAGTTGTAGATTATGATGTCATCAGGGTTTCCAACTCTACTCAATGACACTTATAATTGGCCATGCGTAAAAAATTGTTGATCAAGAAATATGCCTACTTTGCTGAGTGTTTGACCTTGACTTTTGTTAGATGTAATACCGAACCATATTCTGATAGGAAACTGTTTTCTAGTTAAAGTAAATGGTAATGTTGGATCATCAGGGGCTAATTTGAAACGTGGTATGGTTAAGGTATTTCCTTTGTGTTGTCCTGTAGCAATTACAGCATGGATGACCCTTTAACAACCTTTTTAATTTGCTGTCATAAAATTGTTTAATGTGTCAATATTTATAGTATATTTTGTATTTTTTTATGTATATCTTTTGCAAATTTTAACATTTTATATATATTGTAATTTCCATATAATTCAGCTGTTAAGCTGCGAGATGGTTTTTTGAAATAAAAAGATTTAAGATTAAAAAGATTAAAGATTATCCAGCATAGTTTAACAATATATCTTGCTCCATTGCAATGGCCGTTATTAGGATTAATGTTTCTTAGTAGCATGACAGGAATTCCAGGCTTAAGAAGAAGCTCATGTGGAGGAAGGCTTGGTAGATGAAGTCCATTTAGGAACTTGGCCGGGGAACAAATGTATTAAACAGTCGTTAACTTGAGTGACGGCTTCATTTGTTGGGCAAAGAATGGCCTTTGAACAAAAAGTATCGTCAGTTTGAGTGTTCTGTATTATCTCTGGATATACTTCCAAGCAGAACGCTTTTAGTGATTGGGAACGTGAGAAGTAATAGGGTGGTAACTGGATGGTGTCCTCTGCTACATATGAATGTGTTCCTTCTCCTACGGAAAGAAGTAGATGTGAAAATTGTGTCAATAAGTGCTCGTTACTGGGAGAATTTGTGACTCTGAGGTTATCAGTTAGTTTGAGTGGCACTATGCTGTTCCAGAGGTGTGATGCCTTTAATGTAGACTTGAGTATTTTAGGTTTCCCTCCTTTTGGTATAACTGGAAGAATTTGTCGCCAATCACCTGCTAAGAGAATGGTGATTCCACCAAATGGTTTATTTGACTTTCGTATATCCCTAATCGAACGGTCTAATGCCTCAAAAACATGTTTGTGTGCCATGGTAACTTCGTCAATGACAATAAGTGAAGTGTCTCTGATTAGAGTAGCAGTATGCGATTGTATGGGAATATTACATGTTGAATCCTCAGTCAATTGTAATGGTACCTTAAACCGTGAATGGATTGTTCTGCCGTTAGGTAAAAGTGTTGCAGCTATACCACTTGTAGCAACAGCAAGTGCAATGAGACCTTGTTGCCGTATTTCGGCTAAGATGAGGTTGATGGTGAAGGTTTTACCAGTCCCACCAGGTGCGTCTAGATGAAATATTGTTCCGTCAAGGTTTATAGTTGATGAAATGACAGTATGAAATACGGTGTGCTGTTGTTTATTTAGAAGTGGTAGATTGGAGTGGATGAATTCTTGTAATTGTTTTATGTCATACATAGTTTCTTCACGAATTATTTGGGGTGTAGTACTTGCCACAATTTGTGGGAT
>JAOTQE010079525.1:0-15852 GCA_025631205.1 Nesometra sesokonis
AATACTTGTATATACAAACAAAAAGAGGGACAGAAAAAAATACATCGTTTGGAGACTCTTATTAAGGCTAACTAAAGCCGCTATAAGAGCCACCGCAAATAAAAAATAAATAAAAGATAAAAAAAATAAAATGTTGACAGGTACCCCATTATGTCGTAAACACAAGTTTCTATTTTAAAATAAAGTTACCGTAAATCTACTTACTCTTTTTAACAACAATGGATGAATTTCATCAGGACCCTGGGATGTGTCCTCTTTCAGATTATGCAAACAGTTTAGAACGAGCTCGCTATCAATTTCTAAATTATCCAGCGCCTTAGAGCATGGTCTACTGTTGAGAATAGGAATAGTATCAACATCTTCAACTGTGAAAACTGAAGAAAAATATTTACTGAACAGATCTGCTTTGGATTTTTCATGAGAATGTAGAACATTTTTATCATTCCAGTTTTAGCTTTCGTCTTAGACCTAACATACTTCCAAAAGGACTTTGGTTTCTCTTTTGCTTCAAATGTAATCATTTTTTCAAACCTATTTCGAACAAAACGTTTCGCCGCAGTTACTTTATTTCAGATTGAATTGTAAGCTTCCTTATGTTTTGAGTTAGGACACCCACGGTAAGCAAACCATGCTTTACGCTTCGCAGAAATTAATGAGCTCTTTAGTCATAAATAAGGAGTCAGGATTAGCTTGTGATTTGAGTTTCACAACAGGTACATATGCAGTTTTACAATACATTATTTTACTCTCAAAAAAGTTCCATTTCCAATGCTTAATAAATCCATTCGACTCCAATCAACATTTACTCCAAAAATTCCATACCTTCAAAATCACCGTACGAGTAGTTATAACGTTCAAAGTATTTTAAAGGTTCTTCCAAATAACAAATAAAATAAAAAATGAGAGTATCGTGATCGCTCTTCCCAATAGGGGGTTCATTTTTAATAACATCATCATCCCTTCTTCGTTTGTAAAGACAAGGTCTAGCAAACTGTCAGATTGCCCTTATCTATGACGAGTTGAACACTTCACATGTTGAATAAGGAATTATCATTAATGCAATTGAGAAAAAGAGATCCTGCATGATTATCAGAATACAATGAAGCATTTGTGTTCCAATCAATATCCTTAAAGTTAAAATCTCCTAATATCACAATATGAGATGCCTTAGATCCACAAATAGCACCAATACGTTGCCTTAAAATCTCATTTTAATTATCAGTGCTATTAGGACTCCTGTATAAACATGCGAGAACCAAGTTATCATTTTTTGTAGTTTTATATTAATACCTACAGCATCCACATCATCAAATATTTTCTTCTTGATAAGCACCTAATGAACGCTTGACATAAACTGCCACTCCACGGCCTTCATTCAAACAACTCATAAATAAATAATAACCTTGCATTTCAAATTCAAGTTTTAATTAAAATTAATTAATTAAAATTATAATTCTTTGGTAAGACTTTAGTTAAAGCAATTACACTGGGACGTTCATAATTAGTCATTGCTTCAACTCATCTAATTTGTTGAACAACGAATCAACATTTGAATACATAATTTTGATTTTATCTTTAATAAATAATTCTTCTTGTAAAACAAAAACATTTTACTGGTTTCGAAAAGGCTAATGATAAGGTCCTTCTCTACAGCAGTCAAACGATTTTTCAATTCATTCCTTTAATTTAAAATTTTCGGCCTGTTGAACAGAAGTGAGATCTGGGTGGATAAAAACCCTTTTCAAATCTTCATTATCAAATCTTCTCAATGAACGAGCTTTCGATCAAATCTTGACGTTTAGATTTCTATCATTACCAAACGCAACAGTCTTGGACGCTCTGATTTTGTGTCAAATAAGCAAATTCTAAAAGTATTGAAATTATCATAATTTAGGTTCTCAATATTATAGCCTTGAGTACCTTTTTAACTTCATGATCTTTCCTCTCTTCAGGCGTTAAACCGTCAGGACCGTCCAAAATGTTGTCAAAATTAAATTATTTGAACGGCGATCACGCTCCTTAAATTCTTTCATGTGAAGCTACTTTATTCTCAATCATGGCTTCCAATTCGTTATCATTTCTGTTAAAATTTTAATTTCCGACAACTGATGAAATTTTATCAATTTTATCAACCACAAATTGGAACATAATGAATAGCTGGTTTAATATTGGATCGTCCGCAGACTTCGAATCAGACACCGATTTATCACTGGAGCTATGCCCAGCCCCAGCAGACGGCTGAGAATGCTCTAACTCTAAACAAAATTTGCAAATCCACTTGATATTCAATGAAGATTTCTCAATAACTTGTAATCACAGGTGAAATTTTGCCACAATGATCGTGCACCCATTTACTACAGTTATCACAATAAATTCCTTTATCATTATCGCCTACAATCTTGTCACAGTAACTACAGTTTATCACACCGGCTACCGGTCTGTCGTTACTATCCACGTGTGAGCTCGGAAAGGCCCCATCTTGACTCGATACATTACTAGATGTGGGCTAACATTTCTCCCTTCAAAAACGGACATTTTCTTGCTAGCCATTTTAAATACACAACGTATAAGTAGCTAAATACAATGGCGAAAACAGCGATATAAATAGAAATCACTAATTTAGTATGGAAGTATAAATAATATCAACTTTTAACATTTTTTTTCAGACACCTCACAAAACACAACCACACCATACCCAACAGCGCCACCAACAAAGCGTAGTCTCACGCTAAATGCGCGAGACCAGTTATGTCGTCATCTCATACCCACGTACCTACCTACGCGTACTAAAAGAACGTACGCGCGAATATAAATAGTGTTTTGTGGTTTAAATTTCTGGACAATACAGAGGGTTTCTGTTTGCTTTTTGGTACCAAGAACAATAGAGAGGTTACAAAAATACACTGTTGTTTACATTCTTTGGTAATAAGCCAATGACAATGTGTTTCAAGATTATATTTTTGATTTATGTAGTAGTATGGGCATCAACGCTGGCACACGATGGTTTGTTTTGATAAGTTATTTAAACATATTGGTCCCGCTGAGCCCAGGACCTGGTGGTCTACTAGCCTAGGCCTAGGCTAGTTAAGGTTTAGTAGGCCCACTATATCTGGCCATACGCCAGTCATCACAATCAGATATCTATAATTGTTCGGTAATTTATTTATTGTAAGTAATTATTTTAAATGCAGGCCTAGCCTAGGCTTTCGCTTGCTTGTCGAAGTGTCCAAAATCCCGTAGTAAAATGCCCAGACAACCTTTCGTTCAATGTTACATCCATGTATTGTTTTTCATTTTGAATCCTCAGAAATTCTAGATTTCACAGTTTTTACCAGAACACCGATACCAGACTTTTATCGAGACAATACTATAATAACTATCAGCAATCCACCAGAGTTTTCAAACGTCACCAGTCAAGTCTGGTTAGAAACTGGTCTTAATTCAGATATTGTATTTGAAGGCTGCAAATCAACGTACAGTGAAACATCCACCGTAAGCTGCAATACATCAGAAGATGGCTTACAGAAGGAGTTTACTAAGGTTAAAAGCAAGGAGCCCCTGTTTATAGGTGCTCTTTCCGTTCGTTCACAAGACGTTATCAACGGCGTTCTTTACCAGGCAAGCGCATCAATAGTAATCCTATTTAGTTATTGTAAGAATTCTTATTCAAATCATTAAAAAAGAATTACAGATTACAGCTGGAGACATTTGAGTTCTAGTTCGGTCGTTTTGCATTTCATATACTGTACTTATTCTTTCCAGGTTTGAAAACACAAAGATAAATAAACTTACTTTTTGTCGAATACATCATAAAACAGTATTAATTGCAATCATTAAATAACATTCAGAAATAATGCAACAAATGTCTTGTAACATATCAAAATTAGGCATAGGCCCTAGGCCTATATTTAATTAACAATTATGTTACAGTTGGAAAACGACTAACGACTGAACTGGACTGAACTTTTTCCAAATATTTTAATTAAAGAATAAATCGGAAACACAGACCTTGTGTCACAGTTATTTAGAATAAGAACTATTCTAATGGAAACTAGAGTTTAGACCCATTGTGACCATATGGAACCATTCTTCCCGGACGCATGAGAAAGGAAAGTTTTTTTTATGTAGGGATCTCGATGAAGATTTGGCAAGCCTAAAGGGTAAAACAAACATGGGCGAAGCTGAGAAAGAAGTTGTAAAGACCTGTTCGAGAATCTAAAAGGTTCAAACGACCCATGGAAATAACAAGTTGATCAAACAATAAGACGCGGAAAGCTGCGCGCAGTATAGATAAAAGAAAGTATGTGTTCAAGCATTTGGCTAATATTATTTAAGTGTAAAATACAGTTACGTTTAAAGTGATTAGGCCTAAGCTAGCAGCAGTAGTCGGCCAGTGTCACCAACTCTTCTTAGACTAGCTAACAAAACCGGGCTAGTATCCCTATTCACCAACCGCCTAATATATAGGCCTACAAGGCGATTGAAGTGCAGCTATTGATCCAAAACTATACTAGCAAGATCAGCGACCCTATGAATCGATTCTGCGTCGAGCCTGCTTTTATACCATTAACATCACCTGCTATGCAAATTTCACATTTCTGCGACTACGCCTGAGGCGAAAGTCGCCGAGCGTAGTAGTCCGAGGCGTTATTCGCAATTTGCATAATGCTAGAATTAAAAAAAGAATATGTATACAGTTTTAATAGCGAAGTAACCATTTACAAGTGTATTTATAACGATAACGATTTTATTTCAAATTTAATGTAAATATATTACCAGTTTATAATTAATTGTTTCATATCTCGTAGATATTTAAAGTGACACCAATACAATGCTGGTTATTAGAAATTATATGAGGCAAGTCATGGCAAAACCACAAAATTGTAAAATTGAGTTAGTACTGAAACCATAACAAACTTCATGTAAGCTTTAAAATGAGGGGTCAATTGTCAAAATCGGACATCTATACCAAAGTTATGAAACAAAATAGACAAAAATGTTTATATTTGTTTATATTGGTGGTTTTCCATGCCTTGCCTCATATATGGAATGAACAGACAAACAGAACCACAGACAGACAGACAGACAGACCGAAAAGCTGTTTATAGAGACGTTTTCCGCGTCTAAAAAGTTCCGCTTCCTTGGTAAACAAATCGAAATGCACATGCGCTGTACTTATGTAAAACGTTACTAACGGTACTTGTTAACGCTACTCAATTTGACTTGTGAATAAATTATGACGTCCTCCGTTGTAGTGCAGACTGTTGTGTAATTTCGTAGGAATTTTTTGCTTAAAGTGATTTTTCTTTTGCGAATTGGGATCATTTGCTGTTAAAATATGTGAACATTTTAGGGTCCATTATTTTCTGTCCCTGCAACCTCTTCTTTTTGCCATTTAAAAAATGGTCGCCACTGAGAAGTCTTAATTTCATAACGTTGCAACCAGTGGATATATATATTTATATTAGCTCTAATGAAAAGTTTTCTCAAAAAATGGCAGGAATTGTGGTATTTGACCTTTGACCCTCATTTTGAGACAACTATTTTATCGTAGCACTCATTCACTGTAAAAAGCTGATTTTTGCTGTTCAGAACATTCATGTTTATAATTTGTTTTAATGGAACATTTTTTTGTAAAATTGAGTGGAAATGTCATATTTAAACGTTGACCTCAATTTTGATTTGGCATTCGTATTTTAGCAACCATTCATCGTAGGAAGTCAAAAGTTCCGAATATGTAAAAAAAATCACTTTTACCAAAAAATCCTACGGAGGCCCTTTTTTGAACATGACAGTCTGCACTATTAAGTTCATACACTTTAAAACAAATAAAATTCAAGGACCATCCTGATGATGTTTTTTTTTTAAATTTTAAGGACAGGTTTACTACGCTTAGGTAAAAAATCAAAGCATAGGCCTACATACAGTTGGTGTTTAAAAATAATGTACAAACTTTTAAAAGTTTTACATAACATAGATTTTAAGATCATAATGAAATTTCCAGGACGTTCAAACACAATTAATATTGAGGCGTTTCCAGTACTAAAAATCCACTGCCGAAGTACACAAGTTCTAAAGGTACATTGGCCAAACTAAACAATTATAAAGACCCATTGGTGAATCCATGGAGCTCCATGGTAGAACCTACCTATCGCACAACCTCGTTGTGAATTGCCTTGGTACGAGCCTGCGCAGCGACCATACGACCACACCAATTCACGGGACCATGTCAACAATTAATTCTGTTTTTTTTCATAGTAAACATGGATTATAAAAGCGTGGAACGGTCTGTTACGGTGAGCTTGGGAGACAAATTAGAATTACAACTAGAGAAACCGCCGCTATGCACATTAACGTTTGTTTGTATGCAACATAAAGACAAGTATATAGAATGGCGACACAATGGAATTATGCTGAGTAATATAGGTTTATCCCTAACTGTTCTGAACGTGAGAGCAGAGGATGCTGGTATATACGATGCATATAATACAGTAACCGTATATTTTAATGCTCGAAATATATGGAAAGTCACAGTCAGAAGTAAATAATCACACTTAATGCAAATAATAATAGTTATGATGATGATGATGATGATGATGATGATGACGAAGACGCCGACGATGGTGACGGTGACGATGACGACGACGATGACGATGATGACGACGACGACGACGATGATGATTGGTGATTGAGAACTAATGATGAGTGCGACGACGTTGGCGTATAGTATATAGAATTATAGGATGGCGACACAATGGAATTATGCTGAGTAATAGGTTTATCCCTAACTGTTCTGAACGTGAGAGCAGAGGATGCTGGTATATACGATGCATATAATACAGTAACCGTATATTTTAATGCTCGAAATATATGGAAAGTCACAGTCAGAAGTAAATAATCACACGTAATGCAAATAATAATAGCTATGATGATGATGATGATGATGATGATGATAATGATGATGATAATGATGACGACGACGACGATGATGATGATGATGACGACGATGACCACGATGACGATGATGATTATGATGATGACGACGATGATGATAATGGTGATGAAGATGATGATGACGATGACGACGACGACGATGATGATGATGACGAAGACGCCGACGACGGTGACGGTGACGATTACGACGATGACGATGATGACGACGACGACGACGATGATGATGATGATTGGTGATTGAGAACTAATGATGAGTGCGACGACGTTGGCGACGACGGTGATGCTGATGATATTGTTGTTGATGATGATTGTTGATGATGATGACGGCAAAGACGATAAAGGTTAACACTGAATTATATGGCTGATATTCTCGAAAGTTAGTCCAGGACTAACCCTAGAAACCTTTGGGAATACCATAGTCAGTTAGTCCCAGATAAAATATGAATTTAATCCTACACTAAAGTGAGTCTGCTTTCGAGAATACCAGCCTATGTTTCTGAATGCGTAGGAATGTTAGCCGATCCAGATTTCAAAGTCTTTGGGTCGATCGGGCTTGGGAAAAAAAACCCCAAATTTTAGATGTAGATCACAATGTTAATGATGATGAGCGGGTGATGTACGGTACTGTATGAACATTCGACTTATTATATGATATTAATTACGATATGCAATTAACAGGTTGTCCGGCGGGATGGTATGGTCTTCCGGAGTGTCTAGAGGAATGTCCTGTATGTTACCATGGCGGCGTATGTGATCACGTGACCGGCTTGTGCATCTGTCCAAGTGGTTTTATGGGTGTCAACTGCGAAAATTGTAGGCTAAACGATGTAGTTTGTATACTTTTTAAATATATAGTCTGCCCGAGATACAAGTAAATTTTATAACGAGGTCTATGTACAGAATACTCAAGTTCTTATTACAGTGCCGGATTCTAGGGAGGTGGGGTTGGGGTGGGAGAATTGTGGGAGTATCATGGGTGGGTTTGGGGGACGGGAGCGGCTTTAATTGAAAAGCGTGGCAAATACACACAAAATATGACAAAATATTATTTTTTAGCTTTTCAAACAACCGGTAACACCCTCACCCATGTCGCAACATCCGCCGGTTATCTGGCGTCATTAAAGTAGTAGGCCTAAAATTCCTCATCCCAACCTTTATATTTGTTTTGATCAAACACTGGTATTATCCTAGGAGCAGGCTACCTGGTGTACCTCTCGTAAGCGACCACCATTGGGTCCCGAAAAGTAGCATATTAGAAGAATCGGTCGTTTACTGTGTACGAGAACTTCGGTGGGTATGTCGCCTTACCTACCGGTACCGGTAGGTCAGTAAACCCAAATTCAAGGTTCAGAATGGGTTAAAGCCGAACTCCTATACACAAATTTCGGATAGGCCTGTTCAATCAATCCCAAACTTGGGGTTGAGGGCACAGGAGCGCCGGGGAACAGGACTGCCTTGTCAATCAGTAAATCCTACAACTGCCACTGTAACTCACAATTTATTATAAACCATATTTCTAAGCATCTAGAGATGTGAACTTGACACATTTCGGATGCTCAATCCCAACCTTGGTGGGACTGAGTAACTGCTTCAGCTGCCCCTGTAACTCGAAATCCTGGATCTCTTAAAAACATATATTTATTAATTTATTCTTTATCAAAATTTGTTATAAAAACTATTCTTCACTTTCGCCACTTTTTTTTTTTAGTTTGCGAGTCGAGAGAACAATTTGGTCGGAACTGTACCAAGACCTGTGCTACTGCCGAATGCAGAGGCTACTATTTCTGTCCACCGGATCCAATGATATGTGACTGTCCCAGCGGTGTTTACAAGCCCGAATGCGCAACAAGTAAGAAACCATTTTGCTAAAACTGTTAGATGACTGTAGAAATAATTCTATAGAAAATGTTTAAAGGACCGTTCCTTCAAAATTCTATTTTGTAAAAAAGAAAATAAATTTGACTTAGGCCTATGTTTTGTTCAAATTTATAAAATAATACTGATCTGCCAATCATTTGCAATACTGAATTATTGCCGTTGTGTTTAAAAGGCCCAAAGTTTTATTTTGTCAAAAAATAATATTCTAAATGTTACTATTTTGTATTAAGATTTATAAACATAATACTGACCCGCCATATTTATATTTTTTTTTCTTTCTTCAATACAATAAAAAAGATGCAAAATAAAAAACAGTTTGGTTGGATTGTAACACATAAAGCGGATGAATCTGTATCATGCTTTGCTTCTGTGCACAGTCCAAATCTAGTAACCTCCGGCGAGCTAATGTACGACGTGTGTGACGTGTGCAAAAACATCACTTAAAATGTAGAAAATAGCCTGGGTGACATCCACGCGGATGTGATCTACAGCTAAATCCAACGAAATTTATTTTTTTTTGTGTGGATTTTAGAAGAAATACCTTTTGAAAAACGGAAAGATAAAAACCTTTCCAGTATGAATTCATGACTCACAACATGGACTGGTAAATACGTGTTAAGATTACTCCATAGCTGAATGATTAAATTCATCCGTTTTAGATTGTAAAAGTGGATATTACGGTCCAAGCTGTCGTTTAAAATGCAACTGTCCATCAAAGCACTGCAATAGGATATACGGATGTAGTGGTAATTGTTATTCGACTCATACAGGTGACAAATGTATAGGTAAGTGACAATTAGTC
Organism: Nesometra sesokonis; assembly: GCA_025631205.1. Classification (NCBI taxonomy): domain Eukaryota; kingdom Metazoa; phylum Echinodermata; class Crinoidea; order Comatulida; family Antedonidae; genus Nesometra; species Nesometra sesokonis. Next base: position 9,635 of record JAOTQE010079525.1, read on the forward strand.
TCCATTTGCGACCAACACATACTATGGCGGGCCGAATTGTCATTTAATAAAAAAATAGAGATCTCTATTTTAATAGAGATCTATATAAATATCTCTATTTGTAATAGAGATATCACTATTAAAAATAGAGATATTAGAGATATCTCTATTTGTAATAGAGATATCTCTATTTGTAATAATTTGTAATAATATGAAATAATCTCTATTTTAATAATAGATATATCTTTATTAATAATAGAGATATTCATTTTTAATAGGGATATCTTCTATTTAAATAGAGATATCTCTATTACAAAACAGAGATATCTCTATTACAAAACAGATCTCTATTACAAAACAGAGATATTTCTATTTTTGATGAAATGTTAATTCGTCCCAACATACAAAGCTCTAATGGACCAACTTACACTCTAAGGGACCAATTACAATCGAATTATCAAAAACCAAAACCGAACAGCTGTACACATTAAATTTGTTAAATGAATTACCACATCTTATAATGTGCAATTTCCGAAAATATAAGAGGTCCATATTAAAAAAAAAAATCGGATGCTTTTGCCCGTCCAAAATGACAAACCACGTTGAACTGTGACACCCGCAGAAGATAATTAAATGTATAAGCTATGAGTGTTATTTCAGAGTTGTTTTCTAAATATCCGGGTTGAACTTTTAAACGTTGCCTCTCTTTCTTTCAAGTATTTCTGGTTCACAAAGCGCTTTTTGATACCATTTCAAACCCAAGAACCTGAAAAGCGGGACATTTTGATGGACTCATGTGCCTTTGTAAAATAACGTAAATATTTCCCGGCTCCTTCAACCCTGGATCCCGACCGGGCCCTCGGTGGCTCGACCCCACTTCGCTAGTAGGCCTGACCCACTTCCATCCTGCGCCCCTGCCACCACAACCAGCAAAACCAACAACAACAACAACAAAAGCAGCAGCAGGATTGAGGTTATAAAGTCCGCTTCGTGTGGACGCAACCACTCAGAGCTTGTGTATAGATAAAATTCACAATTATTCTAATTATTTGTATATATTTTTTGACAGAGAAAACGCCGTCACATGATTGCCCAACGGGAAGCTTCGGTTCAAACTGCCAGAAGACATGTCACTGCAAAACAATGCCTGGGTGTGACACAAACAACGGATCATGTGGAGAGCCCTGCGCGGACGGATGGGCTGGACCTGCCTGCCAAATAGGTAAAATGAGCACCTTGCTCAGCGTTTTGGCGCAGTACGAGCAAAGTGTCACCGTAATGACAATGATGACGGACACTTTTCGTAGATCCGAGGGTGTCCGTTTACGGGACGTTCAACTGTACTACAAAAGTAAAATATTAATAATTGCATTATTAAATTAAGGGTCACGTCATGCCATGCAGCCAGTACTGGGTTGTACTTGTGCTACTTCAGCTGTCCACGGCAGGGGTCATGCATGGATCAGCACACCGGGGTAACCCACTACTCGTCTCGAAATATGTACCGGGTTCTTTAAACTGCACATGTGCTGATTGTGTACACTGGGCCTACGATTTATAGTCCTTATCCGACAAGACTTGTTCCACCACCAGAACCATGGTGCGAGCGGGCATGGAACCCGTGCTATTGTTTATGCATGGTTCACGGTTCCTCTGCCTTAACCGCTTGGCCATACACCTCGCACGTAGTTGAATCATCAGTTCTGTTTAATACAGTAATAATAGTGAGGTTTCGCAAACTTACGAAATACGAAAACGAAAACGTCGAATTTTTGAAAGTTCCTAAATGTGTTCGAAAATATATCAAATTTTGTACCTATGAATTGTTGATGATCGTCGTAAAATACTGACCAACTGTGACAGATAGTTTTCGTATTCGTATTTCGTAAATTTGCGAAACCTCACTATTAATCATCTCGTTTTACTGTTCTCGTAAACTTTCTTACATTTATTACGTGATTATATTTTCAGCGCTTCCTTCTTTATCCGGCACTCCAAGCATATCCGGGCTAATGAGAGTGAGCGCAAAACCGTTAATATACGGCCTCTCGCTTAAATGGTCGCCATGGAGGTTAGGACACGATTACGGAAATGTAGGAGAACCTGTATACGGAATTATGTACAACGTCGTCGGAACTGATTCGGTTTTGATCGAGAATACGACAGTTCCAGAAGTCATGTTGACACTTGACATGTCTGTACAATATGATATACGTATTGTAATATATCGTACCGTGAATAACGTCACATACGTGGGTAGTTCGACACCACCCGGCCGAACACAGATTTTATGCCCAGGTAAAACAAAAACGAGAGATCATTAAATCAGTCAATCAATCTGATTAATCCATCAATCAATCAATCAATCAAATGAATGATTGAATGAATGATTGAATGAATGAATGGATGAATGAATGAATGAATGAATGAGTGAATAAATGAATGAATGAATGAATCAATCAATCAATCAACCAACCAACCAATCAATCAATCAATCAATCAATCAAATCAAAAATAACATTGTCTCTTGTTTGTTATAAACAAGAAGATTTTGAAATATTTTATTGGATAAAAAGGAGGGACACGTCCAAAAAAGCAAAGCTTGTGTTAGGTAGCATTGTAAATGAATACCGTATATAAAGAAGACAGGAGAAACTGAGTTTTATGATTAATTATTGTTATATTCCTTTTGTCATTTCATTGCTTTGTCGGCCAAACTGAATTTTAACGGAACTTGAGGTATCTCTATTTAAGTAGAGATACTGTATATATATTTAATTACAGATGTCGTTATTGTAATAGAGATATTTCTATTTAAATAATGTATGTCTGCCGAAATAAATTGCAAAATGCGGTAAATCGTTACCAATAATAGTGAGGTTTTGCAACTTCACGAAATGCGAAAACGAAGACGGATACGTCATAAATTCTTATTACGTTTGAAGTGATCACCTTTAATATCTGTCAGAGTTGCTCAGTATTTTACGACGATCTTCAAAAATTCGTAGGTAGAAACTTATATTTTTTAACACATTTAGCAACATTCAAAATTGGAAGCGTGACGTATCGTAGGCCTAACTGTTTTTTTTTTCATCATCGTATTTCGTAAAGTTACGAAACCTCATTAATAGGTACTGTTCGCCGAAAAATGTTAACTTTAACTTCAACGGATTACGTCATAATTTATTCATAAGTGGGAGGAGTTGCGTTAACAACAACTGTAATTTCTAGATTTAACATGTTCGGTAGGACGTTAGTTACGTTTTACGTAAGTCCAGCGCATGCGCACTTCGATTTGTTTACAAGAGGGGCGAAGCTTATCGTGGTGCTAAGGTTAAAGTTAACGTTAACGTTCGGCGGCAAAATCTACCTAGTGTAACTTGGAGGCTAACACGCTTTACCTTTAGTCCCGGGTTTTTAGCAGACGCACTTAGGTTCTTTCTCATAACTGGACAACAGTGCCACTCTCTAACAGCCTCATAATGAGATTTGCTAATAAGATGAAACAAATTATAAACGTTTATTAACCAACAATCAAAATATTTATTTCCCCCTTCTTTTTATTCAAGTTAACGGATAGGTCTACTTTTGACATGATGTAGAAATTATTTTTACTGTAGTTACTGCAGTAATTCATTATGATGTTTACTGCAGTTGCTGCAATATTCCAAGGCCATTAAGTTTGTTTTAGGTAACTGCATTACACTAAATGGCACATCTCAACGTTAAATTTCAGTAATTTTCTTTAAGTTAAGAGGCCATCCATATATGATGTCACACAAATTTTGGCAATTTTGACCCCCCCCCTCCCTTGTCACAAATTGTCACACTTTGTTAGACCCCCCTCCTAAAATAATGTCACAAACCTTAAAAGATTTTGAAACTATTGACAAAATGGATGTAGGCCCTAGGACATTTTCTCATTATAATCAATGTCTCTAGTCATGGATTTTCTTCTTCATGAGGCTGAAATTTAGGGCATACATAGTCTAATTAAAGACATACGGTAGTTAGTCTTGCTCTCTTTCGAGCAGAGGAATTTCCAATGTTGATTTCTCTGACTGAGACTAATGATATACAGTATTTGAAAAGATAAAAATTGTGGTGTCACAACTATCTGACCTCGTCCATGGGGCGGATTTGGGGAGGAGGCCCAACCGGCGCCCCCTATTATCGTCAAAACGTAGTTGCGCCCCTCCCTTTCTTATATTAGGTGCGACGGGTAAAAATTATAGCCAAAACCCCCAAAATACGGCTAAAACACGGTACTAGAGCATAAAAATGGGAAAATACCTTTATTTTGCTCGTCAGGAAAAACCTAACAACCACGCCCACTCGGACTGGGAAGGTGCGCCCCGTCATTCGGCGGATCCTGAATCCGCCCCTGCCCCCTCCCCTTGTCACAAGTTGTCACAGTTCAGGCAACCCCCTCCCCTCCTTGAGTGTAACATATGGGTGGCCCCTAATGAATTAATAATATTCTGAATTACTGCAACTGCAGCAAGATAATTTTGCCGCGGTACGTTAATTAAAATATGAATGTTTATATTACAGCGCTCGAAGAGGTTCCAAATCTGTCCGCTGTCCAAGACAACCAGAATAGATTGAAAGTATCATGGGATCATGTTGGGGTTTGTGGTAATGTACAATACCAAGTAACCTATGCATTGATAAAAGAGTATCCCTCCGAGAAAACCAACACCACAACCCTCACGACTGACAACTCAGATCTGCTAATACCAGACGTGCTTCCGAATAGAACGTATACAATAACGGTAACTGCAACTGTTAATGGTGATCTAGGACCAGAAAGTCAACTGGAAATTACAACTAGAGAATTAAAAAAAGGTAGGTTTTCTTTGCAATACAAGCTGACCACATACTATACTAATATTACCACCGCCGCCGCCACAGACGCAACAATCACAACCACAACCACCGATGACGGTGGCGGCGACGACGACGACGGCGGGACCAACACTGCCACCACAACCACCATATCCAACAATACCACCACCAACACTACCAATACTACCACCACAACCACCACTCCACTACCACCAATAACACCATCAACACCCCTACCACCACCAACACCAACACTTCCACCACCAACAATACTACGTCCACAACTACAAACACCACCACCACCAACATCATCAACACCACCAATAACACTATCACCAACACCATCAACACCTTCACCATCCACACCAACACAACCACCAACATCAACACCACCACTATCAACACTGCCACCAACAACAACACAACCACCACCAATGCTACCACCACAACCAATACCACCACCAAACTACCAATACAATAACCACTACCAAAACTACCACCAACAAAACTACCACCACCACCACAACCAATACCAGCACCAACACCACCAATACAACCGACAACATCACCAACATTATCACCACCAACAAAACCACCACCACCACTACCAACATCATCAACAGCACTACCACCAACAACAACGTCAACACCTCCACCACCAATAACGCTATCACCAACAGAACACGATCAACACCACTACAACCACCACCAACATCAACACCACCACCACCACCAAAAACACTATCAACACCTACACTACCACCACCACCAAAAATATCACCACCACCAATCCTACTACCACAACTAATACGACCATCAACACCACAAATACCACCAACAACACCACCACCAACGCCACCACCACCATCAAAACCACCACCACCGCTAGAAACACCACCACCACCACCACCAACAACAACAACACTAAAACCACCATCAACACCACCACCAGCAACACCATCACCAAATCACCACTACTACCATCACCATCACTACTCCCACTGCCACGCAAAAAACCGTTATTTGCCTTATTTCCATGTTTTCTGTTATAATATTCTGAAACTATGCCTATGTTATATTTCTGGAGCAAAAGTTTTAGAGAAGTACACATGTACTTTGACGATACTAGAGGGACCGTTATGGCAAGCCGTTTTATCATTTACCTCTGAATTGCAGTTAACTTGAATGCATTTACAGTTAACTGTAATTCATTTGAAGTTAACTTGAAATGCATTCAAGTTAACTGCAAATGTTTTCGAGGTAACTCTAAATAGACATAATTTAGATTGATTTGCAGTTAACTTTAAATCAACTAAACTAAACACAAAAACTCGAATTCAATTGCAGTTAACTGCAATTAAAATTTTGTTTTCGAGTTATGTGTAATTGAT
>JAOTQE010079536.1:0-15849 GCA_025631205.1 Nesometra sesokonis
TAAACGGAAACTCGTTCCGCAATCGTTGCGGGGTCGTCCCGGAATTGTTTTTCGTTTTGCAGTGTAAAAGGGGTATTCGATACGGCGCACCTCGCCAGAGCTTACGGTAAAAATCCACGCCGGGTAAGTATGACAAAATATAAGCCCTTTGTCATGTCAAAATTAATACATATTCGGATTAAAGCAAAGAATATAAATAGCACTTTGTATTATCTTTGATTAAAGTAAAGCGTCGATAACGTTGAATTTTAATTAATTGTGTATGTTTAATTTCTTAAAAGACCGAAATGGTACCGTATGCAAATGGTAAAAATGGTGAGTAGGGACTCAAATCAATTGAGTACTTTATAAGCATTTATTGAAGAACATATATAGCCTTAATTTAATTAGATAAATTATACATAAACATAGATATAAGCCCGTAGAAGAAATTCATTCCTATCTAACATAATTAATTTATATTTTATTGTAGTGGGATTACCTCCAGGAATAGCTACATATGGTAAGTACCGAAACAAATTATGGTAGGTAGCGTATCCATTACTCCATTTTCATGTCTAATACTGTCTGAAATATATCCGACAATTAGACACGGTGCATCTCCCCAGAGCTTACGGTAAAAATTTCACGCCGGACAAGTAAAAATATTAATACTTGTTTAATATTTGGTCTAAAAAATAAAACAATGTACGTTATAGTGTGCGCAATAATGTCTTGAAATTGGCTTCGGTGTATATTTTTGTTAAATGCAAACTTTTACTTGACTTTATATAGTCAGGAATGCAAAATTTTGTTATTTTTAAATGCCTACAATTGGTCGCTAGGTCTTCCTAATTTGCATAAATCAAAATGGCGGAAATGTAGAATTTTCAAATCTACATAACCACTAATCATACTGCACTACATTTGTAACAAAACTTTCTATTTTCTGTAAAATAATTAGTCATAAAATGCTTGGAAATGCATAATTTTTACATTATACCTGGTATAATATAGCTACAATATTAATATATAATAAATAACATTGCTACAACCACCACTCTTGTTATTACTCCTACCTGTTAGAGTCCTTTGGAAGTCGACTTTAACCCACCAGAACCATAGGTCATATCTGTAACGATTGATCACAGAAACTTGTAATTGAACTCAAACTACTCAGAACACATATTATTATTCTTCTTTAGTCTAACGACATTTTGCTTAAAATTAATAGGAAGTATTATTATTGTTCCATCCTTCCAAGCATTTTTAATTCTATACAATTCTAATGGCTATGCCTACTGGTTGTAAAGATGTATTTTAAGTACAGCTTTTGAGTTTGTGGGGTACCTGGTAATATCGATAGCTGTAAGTACGATCTTGGTATTCGAAGTATTTGTGTTAATATAAATTTATTAACAATCAGGTCAATGGTTACTTAAACATAAATGGTCAAAGGTGAAATATTTCTAATTTCTAATAATTGTCAAAATATATAAATCTTGACTTTTAGTAGTGGTAATATGAATAGCCATAATTTGGTAAATTTATTCAATAAGGTAAGTAGGTATGTCATAAATGTTCAATGGTTACATATTGTCAAAAAGAGGAAAATCTTTAGTTTTGGCGGTAGGGGTGCCTACAAAATAGTATTATTCACTTCAGATCTGCTCCCCTAGTACTATTTTGAATGCACCTCTGCCCAAGATTTTTTTAGACCAAAACCTTTCACTGAAACATATTGTATAATACCTTTTCAGAAAATGGTAGATTTCGCCGAGAATCGTGTAAGTATTATAATATTGGGAATATTACTGATTAATTCAAATACTAATTCATACTAAATCAACATATAATACCATTTCATTTAAATATATTAAATACAGATTTAACACAAAAGTATGAAATGTTAAGGTTTTTAAATGTGGAATTTATGAAACTGTATTTCAAAACGCTAATACATTGCGTCACCGAAGGAAAAAAAACAATTTTCAAAGAAGGTGACAATTTGTAGTTTTTAGGGAAAGTGGTAAGTACAGTTATTTGACCAATTCCCTTTACCAACGCCATAAAAGTTTTGCGTTTGTCTATTGTCATAACTATCTAATAGACATAATGCAGTTTTATGAGATAAATTTCATGTCTGCTCATATTTTATAACAAAAAAATCATTCGAGCGAATATAAATGTGTATGTTTCAAACAATTTCTGACCAAAATCAAGTTGCTACGATTACTGATTACAAAGCTAAAAACCTAAAATTCAATGAGGGCAAATCTCACAGGTTTTATTTGAGGCCATTTTATGGAAATAGCTTACGTTCAAACAGATATAAGACATGTTTTCTAAAAAAAAAATGAGAAAAAAATAAATCTCTACGACCACTGTTCCTCTTGGAACGGTTCCATACATCTTAGAGTCTCAACTTATATTTACCAATGCACTAACTAGAAGCCTGAAAATTGTTGGTAAATATCCAAATAATATATAAGTGTAAAAAATTGTAAAAATAGATTTTATTAGAATTTGTCTCCGGTTACTAGTGTATATGTCATGTAAAATCTGTACTATTACTTTAAACTATCAGACAAGTAATTCTAAAGCTGTCTAGCCCAGGCTAGATAGTGAACTTCCATTGATTACACAAACACAAAGTGAAATTCCATGGAAGCTCCAACTATTGGAAGATAAGTTCGGAATCCAACCAATCAAATTGCGCCGCGTTTTAAGACTGCTGCTACGACAAAACAATGATCCCAATCTTTCATAAAAATTTCAAAATTTTTCAAAAATTGAAAGTAAATTTAAAGACAATGACAACATAAATATATTTAACATATGTAAACAATTTGTATGACAAGAGAATGTGAAAAATACATTAATTTTAAAACAGCTATTATTATTTAATTTGTTTGTTAGTTTGTAATTGTTGTGACGAAGGCTGACGACCTCAATAGTAGGCGCCTACATGAGATTGCAAGTCAACAGCGTTAAGTTTACCATCTAGCCGTAAATAATACATAGACTAGCCGGAGTTTCCAGTTTGTAAAAAAATGAAAGCAGCGATGATGAAAAATGATGATGACGGTGGTGGCAATTTTTTGTTTTGCGGTTTTGGTTGTGGCGTTGAGGCCGGTGGAGTTGAGGGTAATATAGGCGGCGTCGGCAACAATAACAACGGCTACGAAATCAAGATAATTACAATGAGGTCAATGATGACTATAAAGGTGATAATACTGATAATGGTGGTGATAGTGACGAAGGATGACAACAGTTATAACAACGATAGCGGTTACACCGATGGCGACGATGATTATGACGACATAGTTGATGGTGAGACGGCGACGGCAGCAATGACGATGAAGATTATATTACTCTCTTTTGGTAATTTTTACAGGTGTATACGTTTTTTTTTTATCTTGTAGACGGTGGTAATGATGGTAATGATGATGGTGACGATAATAATGGTGACAATGGTGACTAATGTAACATGAGACACTTCATTGATCTTTTAAATGAAACCAAATGTTTATCGTGTAGCTTCCGAATATTCGGATAATTGTATTGTCATTATCTTTATTTGGGTTATCTGTCTCTATAAGTAGGTAATTATTATTCTCTTGATAATTATGGTGACGAAATAATAGTGAGTCAAAATTAATTCAAACCTCATAGTTTAATTACATTCATTATGTCTGGTGAAATCCTACATTTTTTATGTGGAAGAAGACAACATAAAATTAACCGCATCAAAACGAAACTCACGATATTTCTAACTATCAAAAGTAAACAACACAACCCTGGCTGCAGATTAATTTGCGCCGTCAATTGCAAAACCCATCAATACATAAAATCGTATTAGTTTTATAAGTAGAAAAAACAGCATTAAGACCTTTTAATTTACAACGTTACTTAATTGTAGCCATATCATGAAATGATATGCTTCAGAGTTGTAAGTCTAGAGTCTTCGAAATTAACGTAGATGTGGCATAAGCCATCTCTCGTTTTCAACTGCGCATGTGCGTTACCAAGGTCAAGTAAAAACGACGCGCGGCTCTTATTGATAAGAATATGATTGCCTCACGTCGTTTTATTACTTGACCTTAATTTGCACATGTGCAGTTGAAACCGTGAAATGGCTTATTTCTATTAATTCGACAATAAAATGTTTTAAGTCACAGTGTACCTAACTTGATTGTAAGTACGAGGATTGACTAACAGCCTTCTTTTCCGAGTGACGAGACTGTTGGTAAGCAAACCGCTCACCGATAGGTGGCGGCCGATCTAACAAAATAATAGAATACGTGGCTCAAAAAGTGGCACGGTTCATGGTCTTATCCCCTCTACGTCTGATCTATATCCATCCCTTATACCTCTGATGTTGCCATCGTCTATCCGGTATATGATCTTAGAATGATTTTAAACAATGATTAAATTTTCTTGTATAACGTGGGTGTTTTACTTTTATGTTTTTAAAGATAATAACAAAATAATAATTGTTTTATCACAATCAATCACCCTAATTTCCTAGATACTTATCTACTTATATGTACGATTTACCTACCTGCTTATGTGTATTACACTTCAGTTTAATTGTATTCAACTTCAGTGTATTACATTTACACTAAAGTTAAATTAAGAGGTTAATGATAAAACGGCGCCAATTTTAACCGTATTCGACTTCAGTGCATTGTGATTGGTCTGTTGAGTCACGCTTCTTAAATTACACTTTAGTGCAATATGATTGGTCGGCAGCTCCGTTTCACTTGGTTCATTCACAAAAAAACAGCCAATCACAGTTACATAATGGAAATTCCAGACTTAATTGTGACCTAAACCTGCTGCAAGTATTACTGCTAGTACTAGGCCTAGTAGTAGGCCTAGTGGTGGAAGTACTACTTGTACTAGGATTACTAGGCCAACTAGGCCTATTAAGGCTATTATTAGGCTAATAGATGGTCTGGGCCCGGGGCTATTTTCAGTGTTATATCTATGGCTGGTGCTTCCAGAAAGTTGGCATGGACGTCGTGAGGTATGATCAATTGCTGGTCTAGCAGCTGATGCTAATGTTTGCAGGTTTTCAGACACTTTTAATGGCTTTTATAACCATCTCCACCAAAAAAAAAGACGCGGCGATAACGCTTTTCTCGCTCGGCTAGGTAGGCCTATAAACTTGTGCTTTGGTTTTAAAGATAAAACATTTTTATTAATAAGCTACATATATGCATTTATTAAATAGTCTAGATCTGAGAATTTAAAACAAATTATGATAAAACATTTGGTAAGTCATACGCTTTATCATATAGTATTGGAGTTTCATGGCAAATATTGTACCCTTAACACTTCTGTTGAACAGGAATGTTTTCTATCTCATTTCTTACCTCCGCCAACGAAGTTGGCGAGGTTATGTTTTTGTCGTGTTGGTGGGTGTGTGTGTGTGTGTAGGTGTCTTCGCCTGTTCGCATGACAACCTAAAAAGTATTTGACGAAATTTTCAGGAAAGTTTGCAAATAACCCACGAATAATTGTTTTAATTTTGGTGAGGATCCGTGTTCGCATGCGCCTGTGGGGGCCTCGGGAAAACATACGCTGGTCAGTGCACGGTCTACAGTCGAGCTTCACGCTACACTGTTTCTTAGAAGGAAATAATTGGCCAGCTTGCGATAGAATACATTACTGTAAACCAACCACTGTATGGTTAACACTCTTACCGGTACCTTCCAATCCAGAGTTCGAATCCACCGTTAAACAAATTGTCCAAATAGATAATACCGGTAATTCGCTGTTTTTGTGGTTATCGGTATTGTACAAGGACCAATCTACACTGTGTATTGGTGGTTAACACTCCTACTTTCAAGTCTGAAATCCGCAAAAAAAGGAAAATGTATGTAGAAATTGTAAAAGGTTAAAGCTGCATTAGCAGGAAATTCGGTTGCTCAGTGGATCTTCATAAAAATTTAACCTAATATTATTGTTCTTTGGTTTATTTCTCTGAACATTTCATCAGAATCTGTCAATTACTTTTTAAGTTTTGCTGGGAACAAACACACACATCGTCACACACACACACCCAAACACACAACCACGCACCAACACCACTGAAAACATAATCTCGCAAAATTCGTTGGTAGAGGTAATAAAATGCAAATACCCAAGATGATCATAATAACTTTTAAGTTGGGCCAGCATTAATTAAAGACAATACAAGTACGACACGACATATATAACACACAAAACAATCAATGTGACGATACAAGACATGTGTTATTAGAAGGAACAAAATACAACATGATAGTCGATTCATGATGATGACATAATTCATGTCGAAATATTGAATCTTGTCACGATGACGTGTATCTCATTGCTTGGAGTATGCATTATACTTTCTTACTTGAAGTTGATTAGTGGACCTTTCGGATAGTCGATATAATTGTTTGTATTTTGACTATTGGATTAACCTAAGAAAAGAAAACAGTTTTAAGTATATTTAAATAAAATGTTTCCTACAGAACTAAAAATCACAATAACAGAAGTTATAAAAATCACTGCTTAGGCCACACTTAATAATAATTATGACATTTATATAGCGCTTATTGTCAAGGCGTCTAAGTGCTTCACAATTACTACCCTCAGTCATTGGAACAAACACCTATGAAACGCAATCCATTACAAAATGCTGCAGCCGTAATCAGCACATATGGCATTGTTTCTCCAATCCACTTATAGTCGTGGGTGCAGAGAGGCAACGTGGATAGATTACGCAATGAAGCATTGTAGTTTACATGGAAAAGGATTTTTTTAATCATAGAATATGTTAAGGCAAGAGTAAAACCCAGCTATCTCAGCTGCATCGCCTTTGGCCACGTTGGCAAAAGGAAGATCATGCAAACTTATTGAATTCATTTTCATCATGGTCCAACCCAGTCATTTCGATTCAGTTCCAGAGATAAAGCTTCTCAGTTTAAGATTTATAAATTCCTTTACTGATGACGGATGCTGGGGAGCCTTTCAGATTCAGCAACACATGCATTGGCAGATACTTAATGATCTACTACTAATGCAGCACGTCAGAAAGTCCGGTTGGTGGTGAGAGTTTGCCATGAGGGAGTAGGAATGTTGTAAACAACTACATCCTCTTTATGACATATTTAAGACGGATTTTCAGACGTACATGTGGAGGAGGTAATTCAACAAGTTCATAGAAAATTCTTGGTAGTAGACTCCTCTGGTTCATAGCGTGATTTAAGTAAACTATGGTTTTAATCTTAGACTAGTAAAGAAAGAGATTCGACCCACTGTGCATTTCCCTTTGTTTCTGATATCTGCACTCAGGCTAGTAATGGTTAATTTGGCCAGAGTGAAGAATTGGCACAACTACTGTAGCACACTCCACATGCTATGTTAAAATTGATTCTAAAATTAAATGGTAAAATAAAAAAAATCAATAACTTTTGCACCAAATTATATCTTTACTAAGCACCTTAGAAATTTAAAATCAGTTTTATTTAACAGTTTAACTATTCAAAATTTGGTGTATTTTTATCGGTAACAAAAATGTGTGAGTACTATTACCCGTTTTGTGACAGAGGTTTACATTATTAAAAGTTTAATAATTTATAAAAAAAAAACTTCTGCCACAAAAAAGTAGCAATAATTAACATAATTTATTACCCATAAAAGGTACACCCAATAATTACAATTTTTAAAAGTTTAACTGTTAGATAAAACTAATTTTAAAATGCTGAGGTGCATATCAATGTAGAACTTTTGGTACCAAATCTACGAGGTTTTTTAAATGTTATCATTTGACTTTAGAATACCTTGCATCTGAGCATATGCAGTGGTTGTTACTGTTAGAATAAACTATAACAGAGCATGTGCAGTACCCTAAAGTAGTTGTGTAACTTCTCACTGTAACCATGTTTACATAACAACGATCAGCTGAGTGTTGATATCACGGGATGTTAGAAACAAAGGGAAATACACACGGTTTTCAATCTCAGTCAGTAGTCTCAGGTTTTAATGGAAGTTTGTTCAAGGTAAATCTGTAACAGTATCATTTATATTTTCGCAGCAGCAATAATCCAACAAAATGTGAAATAGGTTCCTTGATTTCTGGGTAATGAATCTGTAGAACTCGCTAATAGTACCAAGATAAATAGTTCTTTAAATTACTACGATAAGTCATAGAGAAACTAAGTACATACAGTAAGAGTCTAAGACGAGGCAACCACTATGATTTTACAACTTCATGCCTCGTTGATTTTATAAGCGTGATAACCGTGATAAAGAATGTGGAAGTGTGGAATTCTGTTTATGTAATCGAATTTAATTCTGATTAAATAATTTCAATCGAAAAGTACATACCGTCATTCCGGTGCGAAAATAGAAGAATGACTCAATAATTCATATAAATATTTAAGTAATTATTTTTATTCTACTAAAATTTGGACGTTTATTTAACTGTACTTTCAAATAAATTACCATATTTTTTAATGGTATCAAACTTCATAAAACTAATACAGTTAATTAATAATTAATACTTATAAAACATCTGCTATAAATACCCCTTTTCCGTTTTAATTAAAAAAATAAAATTGATTCTAAAATTGAATGGTAAAATTAAAAAAAATCATAGAGCAGTAAACCATATTTAAATTTACTCTAATTATCATAATAAATCTTGTATAAGTTATTCCAATGGTCATTCATATTCCAACTAAAGAGGAAAATTACAACAACACCATGAATAACTGAAACTCCAGAGCCAAATTATCATCTTCTATTTAATTGCATTAGAATACATAAAGCTATAATAATTAATCAATAAACACACCTGTTAGATCTATAATAACTTGTTTACCCTGTAAAACCATCTGATTCTATTATTTCTAAAAGTCAGACAAAACGTTGTTAGACTTCACCTTGTTTCAAATCTCGTTACAAAGATATATACCATGTCATTTACACGGTAAGAAACATTTGAATCCACATTTATTTTATATTATTTATACATTTGTTTGCTTCCTCGCTCGTTTGCTAGCTTACTAACACCACTCCTTCCTTCCTTCCTTCCTTTCTTCTTTCCTGCTTTCCTTCCTTCATTCCTTCTTTCCTCGGTGAGCTCCCTCCCTTCATTCCTTCCTTTAACACAGGTTAGATACATGGTGTTTTGACAAATGGTTAGCTTCTTGTCCTTCCCTACCTGATATTTGAGTAAACCAATGGTAGTAGAAGTTTGTCAATTCTTGTGCTAACTTTTTTTTTCAAAGAAACACAATTATTGACAGTCAATTAAAGATATATAAATATCAACTGCAAATCAACAAGACTTTAGCAGCGACTTCATTTACCCTTTTAAATTAGTGTTTTTGTTATGTTGGCCAATGGCCAAACCAAAATATTTACAGGATATTGAAAAGTTACAGAACATCTTCGAGTAGATCACAAACGCAAACATCATTATATGAGTTCCCTTAACACGAAGTCGCTAATAACCCTCGCGCCATTAAACTGGGGAGAGGGTATTGCAATGAGCTCTGTCTGTGTGTCTGTCTGTATATTTGTCTGTCTCTCTGGCTGTCTGTCTGTCTGTTGTCTATGTCCATACCTCAAACAATATTAGGCCGACTTACCAAAAATGTTTAGAGAATGTCAGATTCCACCGTATCTAGGTCCTCTCGGGGTTTGGTGCTGATCCACCTTACCACATGAATTATGGACTCTAATCCATTTGATTTTGTGTCTACAGCACTCTATTGATAAATTGAGACACACTATTTTGATGCCAGTATAAAATGTGAAGAGTGACTCACTCTAGTATAAAAATAACACATTCCATTAAAATAATCATTCTTGACCCCAAGAACAGTAAGCTATAAAGTGTTTTCTTTTATTCTGTTTCCTGGTATTTTGTATCCTTCCCTGATGGAACTTCTGAATATATTGCTGTACATCTGATGACATTAATGGAGTACATACAGAATTGATATAACCTCGTAAAAGCACTATGTGATGAGCTTGATTTTTGTGTTTTTTTAAGTTACCTTTAATACCAAAAAAAAATCCTGTTTGAATATTTATCAGCCTCAATTTGTTTTTAATTTGTTCTCACCATTTTTGTTCTTATAAATTGTGTTCTTAGAAAATAAAATGTGTATTCGGTCGAGCCATCTAAATTTGCTACTATCTACTACTATTTAGTACAGTTTACAGTAACAGATTTCAGACGACATTTTGGATAGAAATAGTGTAATCGTTTACGATTGTTTATTTGGATTTTGCTTTTAGACTAGCTGTATTAAGAAGTCTTTCTATTTTACAAATAAAATAATTACCAAATTGCAGTTAGTAGATGCATGCACTGGGACTATCAGCCAAAATATTTCAAGCAGTATAGAAGCTGGAACATTACATTGTTTCGTGGCACTCTTGACATTAATTATCTAATTTTGAACCTCCATAGATGTCACGTGCTTGCATTCATAAAAAGCTTTAATGGTCTGTAAGTAGCAATGGTGGGTAGCCATCATGATTTAAGTATTTTAAAAAAGACAAACTCAGCTCAACAGATTAAAAAATGGAGAAGATGTTGTTTCTCTCTTCACTTCTGTAACAAGCAAAGTACAAATATCATTACGTTTTGGCCGGAACACAGCACTGCGACTCGGAATACACTCTGTCTGCGAGCACTACAACCTTTCATGAAGAACAACTCTATTGAAGACGTTCCCGACGATTCTTAAAAGGAGGAAGATACTTTTGTTGTCAACACAGTTGCGATAAATATTGTTAACGCATTTGTTCTTATACAGAGTAACAATTTTAGCATATTTCATACCTTGTGGAAAATGCAGTTTTTCCAACACCAGTCTCTATGGATGGGAAATTAGAATGGTTTCATCACTTTTGATAACCTCACCAGAAATTGTATCCTCTCCAGTAGCATGATATGGCAGGTTGTTGAAAGTTTACTTAGTTCTAAAGTGACAGGAACATCAAACTCTGTCATTGTACTGAGGTGTATGACACTGTCAAATGCTATTTTAGAAACCTGGGGCTCAGCAGAATGATTTGAAAAAGTGTTAATCACGTTTGTTAAGCTTTTCTTCTCGACAAGTGTGGGTATTGTCATTAGTGTCTTTGATGGAAACACCTTTTTCTAACTTTAGAGCTAATAGTTTTTCTTATTCTTTCTTACATGCCTTTTAATGTTTTCAGTATCTGCGTTATTTTGTACATAACACTCAGTTCTTTGGGAGTAAGATATAGGCTTGCAATGCTTCTCTAATTTTGCAATAATCGACATTTACTATATGCGACTTGACAACAAAAATGAAATCCGATTTCTTCTTTGTAGGTTTGACATAAGCTATTTGTCAATTTGTTAATTATTTGATTGATAATGTGATTAAATTACTTACGAACTTTCTCACCTTTTGAAAAAACATACCAATAACCTTGAGCTAGGTAATCGGAATTGGAAGACAAGTTAAACACTATATTGATATAAATATTTATCTTATTATAATCCTATGACCGACAGCAAAACTTTAAGTCGCAGCGCCACTTTTAAGATATTTTAAACTAGTATCCACGGACGCTCTTTGAATTTAACCGCAGAAGAAAAAAACAATATATATTTCTTGATAGCTACGTTACGTATTATTATACGCACTCAATTTACAGTTGTTTGTTGCTGAGACATTTATAACTGTATAATTAATTAAACTTGTTTTATTTTGTTTAAGTTTCCTACAAACCGTTTTGATCGTACACATTATAACATTTATGTTTGATACAAACCATCTGTATGCTGAGGCAGCTGTCAACATGAGTAAGTCACACTTCCATATTAAAATATTATACGATAATCTAAAGATATGTAACTTTATAATAGTATTTTTTTAATACCGTAATATCAATGTTTTACTTCTACATTGTTACGAGGCCATAGTAGTGTGTACGAGCTGTGTGCTGACGCGACTGGCCTCGTAACAATGTAGAAGTAAAACATTGATATTACGGTCTAAAACATTTATTTTCAAGTGCAGGTGTTTTAATCTCTGTTGGTCGGTCGGATTACTTTAGTAGACCTCCTATTTTGATTTTGTTTGTATCTCTAGTCTATTTTTAGGCTTATAATTTTATAAAACGTTTGTACACAATGCTATGGAAATCTATAGATTTTATAATAATATTATTTGGCTTGGTAGCGGTAGTTGGAAACATAATATTGTTCGAATGAATAAGTAACAGAAATCTCTTTCGAAAAGAGAGCACAAATCCATTTTTTGAAGATGGACCACTCCAAAAAGATGAATTTCACTCCAAATGATGGAAAATTAATTGTAAAGAAATGAGATCACTCAATATTTTGCAGTGCACTTTTTAAAAATTAGTCCATAAGGGTCGATTTGATGCAATGATAATTCACTAGGTGTGGTTCTAAGGCCACTCTAACTCCTATTTTAAATTCACATCAAAAGAGCGATGTTTTACTATTTTACATCAGGAGTCAACAGAGTGGTCTATACAATAACATGTTGTCGTTAAACCTTATGGCTAATATTCTCAAAATTATTCCAGGCCTAACTGTACAACTGCACTAATTGGTCTTGCACAACATGCCTCCTCGGCGGAAAAATACTTAAGGGATTTAGGTCTAGATTGTGGTTAGTCAACTTTGAGAATACAAATGTTAGTTATTCCTAGATTAAATCTGGATTTAGTTCTGCTCTAAAGTTAGTTCGCTTTCGAGAATACCAGCCTACATGTCAATAATAGTGGGCATTCGATTTGTGACGACGTGGAATGCAAAAATAATATAAACACGCTCTGCCATGACAGGCGTTCAATTTGTTCAATGTTTAATCGATTTCGATACGGGCGACAAGTCAACACACTTAGTTTAGCCATGCGCAGTGTGGGTACTATGACATTATTATGTTTCACCTACGTCGTTGCGTTTCAAAAGCTCCCAGTTTTGGAGGTATACGTTTCATGTGTGCAAGGAATTGCGTTAAAAACTACAGAAATTTCCAGATTTAAGGCGTTCGGGAGAACGTTGGTAACGTTTTACTTAAGTACAGTGCATGCGCATTTTTATTTGTTTAGAGGGTAGGCGGCCCTATCTTGATGTTAGGGTTAACGTTAATCTAGACCGGTAAATATAAATAATAATATTTATGATAGTGATTTATTAATGATTTTTAATACTAAATAAGATTAAAATTAAATCAACCAATGATGTTGATTGGGGATTGATTTAACAGTTTTGATTAATTCAGCGTGTATGCTAACTCTTTTTTATTTTTTATTTTATTACAGAAAGATTTACCGGTAAGTACCCGTTATTCAATTCGATTCTATAAATTATCAGCATTCATTTAATAAATATATCACCTTAAATTGACAAACAGAACATCAATATTATGATTCAATTCCGTAGAAGAAAATATAGACCTTAATATGGTTAATTCTTTTGTTATTGCAGTGAAACTACCAGTAGGCATAGTTAAATCGGGTAAGTACCGCAAAATTCAGCTTGTAATCTAATTAATCCGAAATAGAACTATTTAGACATAGAATCTTAGTTTTGTCTTCGACTAGCTTGAGTGACAGCACTCTTGTTTCCAACATTTCTAACATTATTGATGCTTAATGAAAATTGATTTCCGTCCTTACAGCTGAGGGCCTTCTATTATTCGTTTTTACTTGTGCTCTTCTGATGCCAAATCAGCATAAACCTTTGTTGCAGCATAGTCGTGATGAGGTATAAATCTACCACTATACTCATGCCCGTACGCTGCGGTAGGATTTCTGTCGCTCCAAAGAACCTACCAATTAACACCCCACTCCTTCCCCCAACACCTTCTCAATGACCACTTGAGTTGACAATACATAGAGCACTTTTAACATAAGATGGGAACGTTTCCACTATAATATCTGATGTATTTGGTCATTTAATTAAAAACTGAAACCAGACAGTTGTGCCTTTATTATATTCATAACTCTATGATTAAAAAACTCACATTATATACTATTTGGTATTTGCAAAAGAAATAGAGAATAGAGAATTTTGTTTCGTTTCCAATTATATATAGATTACTTTGCCTTTTCCTTTGAACAATTAACTTGACACTGTGTGCTTCTAAAAGTGCACCAGAGAGCATCTATAGACCAAAATTTTCCTGGGCCCAACGCGGGCCCTGGATCCACGCCTATTGCCATTTGTTTTCTCGATAAAACTCATGTTGGTCCAGTTTTTTTTAGGGACACCCATCCCCCACATAACTTTAGCATACCTGGATTTGTGCCTGAGAGGCATCTGCTGTGGCTAACGAGCCCAATACGGAAGTGGCAGTCCCTCCGGCACTGCGGGCAGATGAAGTACGATGCAGACTTGGTTGTGGATTCCTTGGACTTTCGGTTGTGGCCTTTTTCCTCGGCTTCCAGTTTCTGCTATTCCTTGAAAAGTTTGAGACCTTTCTTTGTAGCTTGCCTCCATGTATCTCTTGAAGCAGTTGCTGTCTCCCATGTGTTAGGGTTGATACCAGTTGCTTTCAGATCGCGTTTGCACACATCTTTAAAGCGGAGATATGGACGTCCAGTCAGCCTCTTCCTGAAAAGAAGAGCTCACCATAAAGAAGGTCCTTGTGAATTATTCCGTCTTCCATCCGGCAGATATGACCAATCCAACGAAGTCGTCTTTGCTTCAGCAGTAAGGCCATAGATGGAGTATTGGCACGATCTAGTACTTCGTTGTTAGTAATCTTATACTTCCATAAAACAGCCTATGTATTAAACATCCACACTAATGTACGAAGCCCAACAAAACCAATCTCTGATAATGTAGCACTGTCACCAGTTAATGTATATAGAAACGGAATTATCTCCCAACTAATGAAATACCAGCGCCACATAATTTTGAGAATTATAATACAATTGTCACTCTAAAACATGGACGGAACTAAACTTGCGTTACCTGCACAGTGGCGGGTCAACAGTGTGTTAATATTCCTTAAATAACTAGTGGAAGACGGGGCAGGTTGGGACACTTAAGACAATTTTTAATATTCGATACCATTGGCTGAACCATAGATGGAACTAAATTAATGAGGGTGTGCTAAAGGGACATGTCATCCCCCTTTCGAAAATAATAAACATAAACGGTCGTATTGGCATGGCATCGAAATATGAAATAATTGTAATGTATCTATAAACATAACAAGCGGCAATATAATATGCAATATTTAATTTTTTAGGAGAACGTAACGTAGATTATATTCTATTTTTGTTCAATAAAAGATTTTTGTAAAATTGAGGTAGGAACAACTTGCTAAATCGGTAGACGGTAGAAAGGTGAACCGAGTGATAGCCTACCACTTAAATCAGAGAGTAAAAATGTTAGTGGAAAGATAGTGGAACAATACTGTATTATAAATCATTATTTAAATGTTTCACCGTTAAGGATTTTATTTATGATTGATAGTGATTGTAGTTAAATCTTGTAGTGTTAAATTAAAAAAAAAATTATAGCCTAGATTATTATAATATTATGATTAATATTAGGATTCAAAACTAAAAACAGTAAACGATGGATAGAAAGAAGAAAAGAAAAGAAAAAGTGGAACGGCAATCCAGAATACACAGTGATTAAAAATCATTGTACAAAAATTATAGAAAATCTTGGCGTTTATCATCAAGGGTCAAGACGCCGCATTTGGCCATAACGTAAACCCGCCGTGCCAACCCTAACCCACCGTGCCTAAAATCAGGTTGTTTCTGTGCCTGTGTTAGAACTTTGCGTTTCAACTCAATAGTGTTTGTTAACAAGAAACGCGATGATGTGTTAACTGATAGCACAAC
>JAOTQE010079547.1:0-15848 GCA_025631205.1 Nesometra sesokonis
ATATATGCTACATCATTAACATTTCAATCAATCGTTAGCCTACAGATGTTTGCATATTATCAAGTGTTATATAAAAGGCACTCCTTTCCTCTCGTTACATTATATATGCCGAAAATAACAACCGGAACAGCTGCTTGGGTAAGGATTTCCTCCGATGGCCAAAACCACACTTTCCAATACAGAGCAGAGAATATTTATTAGCAAAATAGAGTAGACCTACTTGGTAGTACGGTATTTATTTCTAATTCTGATTTCTAAATTAATTTTCATAATTAAATCACATGGCGCATCTGTAATCCATCAGTGCCGTGACGAAGATACACAAACGTACCTATGCGCACGTATATAAAAGCGCGAGAAGAAGCACAACCCATGCGCGTTTTGTGCCTTTGCACGCGACTTACCGTACGCGTGCACCGGTGGAGGGCGGGGGGGGGGGGAGGGGGAGCTGGCGACTATCCGCCGTCGGGTGACCTTTCATCGCCACCCCCATCGGGAGGTTTCGTCGCGGAAAATTTGCCTTTTATGAATTTACAGACGAAAAATCGTTTGAAAATCTTTCTTGTCCACGGGAGCGTCACTTGCCGTGGAAAATTTGTGAAGTAATTAAACGTATCTGGATGCTCTAATTAACATTAAGTAATTAAAGTGTTGAAAGGTTCAATATTAAAGATAATGAAAACGTGTCCTTGTTGAAATAAATATTAATAGTAATTAAACATCCAGACAGGTACTATTTTTAATTACTTGCCAAATGTTATAATAATTACCAACGACCCTGTAATGGTAGGGTAGACAATATTTTCAAGTTACATAAATTATAGAGGATATAGCGAAAAACAATAAACTTGGTTCGTGTCACATTTTTTGACGAGAGACCCAGCAATTCATTTTCACAAATTATCAAACGACACCTATTAAAAATACAATTCCCAGAGGTGCACGATTAAAACTATTATTTTCTCTATGATTAAAACCAAGCTTCTAGACAAAGTAAACTGTGGAGAATAGAAAATTGTTCAAACACATCAACAAATTGTCCTTGACGCAAAAACATTACTAACTTAAAACACATTTGTAGTATTATAGAGATGCTTTCGATGCATCTAAAAATTACATTTGATGTGAAATGATTACGTCATAATTGACTTATAATGATGGAATAACACTGTAAGTAGGCCTATCTTACTATCTACGACACGTTCTCATTAGGCAACGAGAGGTCAAGAGGTCACGTGTTAATCAATTCTGGAACTCGCTTTCTCAGTTTGTAAATTGAAAGGTTTCGTCTTAGTAATGAAAAATACATGAAATTGTATTTTGTAATTATTGTATGCAAAGGAAAAATATGATATAAAATATTACAAAGAGGACCTTGTTTGGAGGTGTTATTAATCTTTAAAAACCATTCTATTCTAGAAAATGTACAGCTATACATCTTCCTGCGTCTTGGCGATGAGGGCTAGGTTTATATTATTTGAAAAAAAAATGATTCTAAATTACAGACTTTTTACTGTAACAGACATAAAATTGATTCCAAAACTTCCAACCAATTGCGTGACTAGAATCACACCACAATTGCTCTAATGATAATATTGTCCAAATAAAGTGTGTAATTTATAAGCGATTCTAATACTTCTATAATTGTCTCGTAAATTGTCTGTAAGGTTCATCGCTTCTTAATGTGTCTTCTGGCATAAGCAAACAAAAATATTTTGCACAAGCCTGGTTCTTCTGTTATAGTAATTTTTTCGGGCTTTTCGTTAATTGGTTAGCATGGGATCTTTACGTAGCATTTTCTTTATTTAGTTTGTGTTTTTTAGCATCATTGAGATTTCGATGTAATGCACTAATCCCACTACATTACATTACATTTGGACAATGCGATAATGAAAGAACATAGGCCTACTTCCCAAAGTGGGACTTATAGAAATATTGAAGATTTTGAAGAGGTTGTGCATGAAAAATGTATAAAAAATCACATTGCAAGTAACCAAACTTTCCATTAATGCGATTTATATTTTTAATGTGATTTCGATTTAGAATCACAAACCGTTCAAGATCTGTAATTTTCCTATTTTTTAACACTGTGTAATTTGAGTAGTAGACCCACTTTTGATTTGGGACTCAACATTGTTGAAACTTGTGAAAATTATATCTGTGAGGTCACAACTAACTGTTCCATAATTTTTTTTTTCCATTGAAATTTTAACCCCTTTAATCTTAGGATATTTATTTTGCCTTACGTAGGAAAAATAATTGGTCGTTAGATATTATCATGGATTCCTAATACAAACGAATGTAATGAAATTTAAATCTCTTCCTGCGTTGATAATCCATATCTTTAATAATCAATTCATGTTATTGAACTCTTTCAATAAGTTTAGTTCGTCACCTCTATTAGGGTGTTGAAAACGTTTTATTTTTATTGCCCGGATCGGAATTACATGCGAAGGATTGATGGAAACCGTGATTGAAATAAAGTCGTGATGTTTGAAGTCGTCATCTTTAATAATAAATCACATTCAGTGGAAATGCTTGAAACTAAATGCCACATGTTAAGCATAAATGATATGTAGGCGGTGTTTTTAGATTGGAGGAGTTACACGTAAACCATGCATAAACCCAAACTATCAACAACCGTCTATCAGAATGCGTATGTTGATCATAAACATTAAAAATGTATTGTGAGTTTACTATTCACAGAACAGTTTCCAAACTAATAATAGTCCTACCATACATTAATAACAAGGACTTATATCTCTAAGGGAATAAAGCTTAGAGAAGGAGGTTATGATATAACTAATTGTTTACAATGATCGTACTTCAATGTTTGGTAGCCACAAAACAATCACATTTGAGTAGGCTATCTATAGCAAAGAGCTGAATTATAATCTGTTGTGATCTACAGGAATAGTGGGGATGGATAAGCAAAACAAAAAGGCCGTTCCCACTAAACGCGATCAAGCGAATTCCGCGTCGAATTGTGACGAGTGCGGATAAGCGAAGGTTTGCGAGCGAATTCTCAAGAGTTGATCCATGGTCATTTTTGTTTTTTTTTTTTTTTTTTGCTCAGCGCGTGACGCTCGAGTATTTGCTTTATCGCGTTAAGTGGGAACCGGGCTTTAGGTGGAACACTCGGGGAAGCAGAGTAAGAATAGGTAGACCACAATACATGGAGAACAACAAAAAAGGAGGTGAGGCAGGTTTAAGCAGGACAGAGATGAAGAATGCAGCCGAGAATTTTATAATGTGGAGAATTGTCAAATTGCAACTCGCACACCAAATCGTGTCGACTTGGAGCTCAGTGCTAGGTCTCGGATGAGGATGATGTTCCACGCTGGAAGAGGGCCAAAGAAGGTTACGTCAGTACTCTAGTCAGGAAACTTCAACTTCAGCTAAATGTTGCTGCTCGTGTTGTTGCAGGGACGCATTACCGTCAGCACATAACACCATACGTGCCATTCATTGGCTTCCCGTAAAACATCGTATTGTGTTTGTATTACTACAGTACTCTTTGTTTAAAAATTTGTTCATTCTCAGACTCCTATGTACAATCTATTTCTACTACTACTACTGCTACTTGTTCTCGTACACTCATATCTACTTCCAATCATACTATTATTTATATTACACCATGCCGTTTGAAGACCTGTGATGAAAGTTCATTCATGGTTGCTTCCCCAAAGCTTTGGATTGTTCTTGTTGTTACTGTCCGTGAGTCTCCTTCTCTTGCTATTTTAAAGGAGAGGCTCAAAACACACTTATTCAGGTCATTCTAACTGTTACCTCTTTGTTCCTATTTTGCTTCTTTTCTTTTTTGCTTTCTGTTTTGTTCTCTTTTTCAAAAGACACTTTTGAAAGCGCATAGAGACTTCGTATTATGGGTTCTATAAATAACCAACAATGCCATTACCAATACACTTTTGGACCGCTTTCTATTCCATGGCTGGACATGCTCCTCTCCTCAATTAGCCTCCCTGACTTGCTGTCGTCCATTTTTCCATGATCCTGTTACTTATGTGTTTCTAGTTATCTTTCCATCTCTGCGTAGATCTTTTTCCTTTTCTTTTACTTTCCCTGAGTAGCAACTCAATTGTCTTCCGTGTCCAACTGTTATCTGTGGTTCTTGCAAGATGACCTGTTCATCACCACGTTATTTTTAAAAATTTCTTCCATTACAAATTTGGTCAACGACACCACCAGGAGGCACACACTAGTTTGTGCGCGTACAAAGACGCTCGGTACTTGACGCAAATGCGCGCGCGTGTAGTGATTTCGTAAATATCAGCATCTAGGCTATAGATTGTGTCTACGCTCTGTGGGCACAATTAACCTGTTTACGTATTTTTGTGGTGTCTTGGCAATTTACTACTGTGCCGTATCTTTTGTGACGCATGGTATTTTGTTTAAGACTTAGGCCTCCTGTATATTTAGCATGTGGCTTAATCGTTTGTGACATTAGTAATGGCAATCCCTATGGGTGTGATATTACACGTTCAATGACCTGTCTCCCCAAGGCTCACGTCATGTCTTTGCTACCAATTTTATACAAAGTGTAGAAATAAATTAATATTACAATTATTAAAAGATTGGATCAACTATCGACGCTCTTGCTATCGTGATGGCCAAAATAAATATCAAAATATTAAATTTCAACACAATGTCTGTATTTAATTTTACATTAAGGGAATTGTCCATCAAGTGAATTACAGACTTGAGTGGGTCGTCGATGTGATTCGATTACGACAATCACATTACAATGTTTAGATGCGTTCAAGTATAATCTATACTTCACTTTCGATCGGTCAAGCCGATGGTCGTTTGTTAGCCAACCTCAATTACTTTTAATCTATAATTTCTTTACAGGTCCATTCCTTCTAATGTTCTGTTTCGTCAAAAAATGAAATATAAAGTTTAATCTAATGTATTCATTTTTTTATTTATGTCATTTTATTACTCAAAAACATCAAACATTGCAAATTAGAATATAATTTAATTTTTGATTTGTTTATTTTTTGGTGGATCCTAAAAACATGTAGAGAATAGCCAATGTGACATACGCGCCAATACGATACTGTCAACCTAGCAACGGGAAATTAGTACTGAAATCTTATAACTAACTTTTTTCTACTAGAGAATAAAACTGAAAAAGTATGTGGTAAATAAACATCCTTATTATTTTAGAAATTTTAAACATGAAAATTTATTTTTTAGTAGATTTTGGAAGAATATTCCTAATGTTATAATGGCATGGTTTGAAATTTAGCGCGCAGTTTTTTAGTAATGTATTTCAGTCATCCGTTCGGTCTGTTTGTCCGTTTTTGCTATCAATTTTTATTACGTTTAATACGCAGTTTCTTCAAGTAATTATAAACCAGTTGGTTTGAAATTTATCAGGTAGTTTCTTTGTGCGCCTTTGGTCATTCCATAGGATAGTATAGGACAGTCGGTTGGTCTGTCGATCCCTTATTCAATCGATTTCAATTACTTTGCAATTTTTTTCAAGTTCTTAGTCCAATCCGTTTGAAATTTAGCAGGCGGTTTCTTAGTACTATTCATTGAGGTGCAGACCAGAAGTTTGGAAACACCGAGGCCCATAGTTTTAACCAGAAACTTGAAAGAGGAAACGTATTAATTGTTTTATATTCAAGATAAAACATTTTAAAAATGTTGATATTTTTACTTTCCCGACATGATTTTTTTACTTGTTGCTCATCAAAATCGGCAGTGACGTCGCTTCCCAAATTGGTATATTATATCGCATAGTGACGTCATAAAATGACGTTATTTTGCGAAATAGTATGCTATTTCGCAAAGTGACGTCATAATAAATTGCCAACATGAGTAGCCTATAACTTTTTTTTCAATCAAGTGGCGCTCTTTCAACCAATCAGTGCAGTTTAAATCTTTGATCTAAAATATAACTGCTTATTGACCATCTAATTGGTTAATTGGTCGGCCGGTGTCGCTAAGTTAGGAACGTAGGCATTTTATTGTAATTTGATTTAAAACCAATAACCATATTAGATTGAACAAAATAGTATTGCCTTCCAAATTTGTCAAAACTAAATCGCAGTGAAAGCGCGTACCTATAACAGTCGTCCTTGTTAAATATTTGAGTAGACAGGCTTACAAATAGAAAACGGACAGACGTACAGACGGAGCTCATTACAATGCCCTTTCCCCGTGGGAGTGGTTATTAATAAAGCGTTTTTAATAAGATAGCATAAGCCTAGATACAATAGTGTTTTCCTACGCACAGCCAGAATCTAAGACATAAAAGATCTCAGTCTGAACATATTAGTTGATAATACAATACAATGACAGTGCAACACTATAATTTTATATTAGTCCTTGAGGCGAACATTACATTTTATATGAATTGATATTTTACAAGTTCTGCGTACTATATATTTCCGTTATATAGGCCTGTAAGGAAGTGGAAAGAGATGGGTAAGATAGTTATTTAAATGGTTTTACTATAGTTTACTCCAACATAGCTACCAATTTAAAATGAGAGATCAGTTCATTAGGTGAGTACATTAAAAAAAAAAGCTTAAATTATTCAATTCGACATGGAGCAAGCCTCAATGGCATTTTGTTATATGGCCAGCAAAGTACTGTATGTCTTATAATTGGCTCTCTTGGCTGACATAGTGCTTATGGTGGATGGCACAACGTGTATCCAGGAAACTTCTCTGGTGTATCAGTTTTTTTGATTGACACCTCGGTTCAGAGATCGAATCTCGATTGTGCACACCTCGGCCGGCCATGCTCAGATACTCAACCTTGTATTGGAAAGTTGTTGATAGTGACCATGTTTTAGTCGAGATGAAAGTATAGACAATCATCATTTAATGGAGTCTTCTGAGTTCGTTATTGAACTTGTATTGAACTTTTTCATGCATAATTTACTAAAAAGAAATAAAATAATATGGATTTAGAAATTAATTTGAAGGTTTATCTGAGCAAAATTAGTTCGATATAAGAATATTATTAGCATTTTAACCACGTTATGGGCACAAGCATCTATATGATATTTGTATGGAAACTGTGTGTTTTTTTTTGTGTGGCGACAGTGTGTTCACTGTGTGGCGACTCTTCGTGTTCAAACACACTGTGTTCCACATAGTGCAAACGTCGCCAATAACACAGTGTCCACACAGTGGAACACACAGTGGAAACCGAGTGATCACACAGTGAAACACACTGCGTCGTTAGTGTGAACACATAGTTTTCCACATTGTGTTCACTATGTCGCATTTTCCTAAGGGTTCACTCTGTGTCGGTTGGTCCTAGATTTATTTTGGTTCTACTTGTTTCAAATTTTTCATGTATAAGCAGTTTCTCAGTATTCATGTGGGCCATGTATTGGTCGGCCTTGTTTCGAAAAGGACAAATTAATACAGACAATCAGTTATAGGTATACAATTATTGTCTGTGTATTGAAATACTAGATCTCAATTCAGTATTGTCACATTATCTAATGTCCTCTACTTGTTTAATCTTTTCGAGATTGGATACACATAGTTTTAATATGGCATTTCTAATTAAGCGTTGTTGTCCTGTAATCAGTACTAGATGATTGTCCTAAACCACATGGTAAGTTACTTCCATTTGGATACTCTATTGTTGTCGTTTATGGGCGGGCATTAATGCCAAAGCAGAAAACCTACCAAATAATCAAGGGTGTCTTTACTACTAATTAGTTCACCTTTTTAGCATCTAATAATAATATTGCCGTATTTACACCGTCGTTTACCGTTTTAAATTTTGGTAGTTCCTGAAAGTTATCGGAGTTAATAATTATAGGGAGCTTAGGCCCAGATTTAACTTATCCTATAGTAGTCTCAGATTTACCATGTTTATCTTCCTAAAGAAGCTAGCGTTTCTCTAGATTACTACGATGTAAATATTGTTGCGGAGAGCTTGTGAAATTTAACGATTAAGTAGCAATGCTGACAATATCTAATTTAATATTTCATGTTGTCATCTCGATTGTATTTATTTCATAAAAAGCCTTGGGAAATGTAATCTTTCTCTATATTATGCAATACTGCCCTGCTAAATTTATTTACAGGTAGCCTTCTAATTCTATTTTGAATGCACATTTGACCGTTCATCGACAGACAGTTATTTACACCTTGATTGGGAATTAGTAAAATAAATACATTTTTAAAACACAAGCTAATCAATACTCATGCCTACCGGAAGGAGAACATAATTGCTGTACCACTGGTTCTTTTTTTTGTTTTAATCTTATTAGGCCTATTAAAGGGCCTATGTATATTGTATAAAGAAGTAGATCTACTGTAGGCCTATTTTATTTTCATAATAGTTCACAGGGTCGATTTTTTTTTACTTTTGCATTATTTGAAATCTGTCGAAGAGTTCCTGAAATACACACTCTTACTAGAATGGTATTTAAAATTACATTAATAAGAATGCTTTGAATTTCAAGTTATCATCAATTTTACGAGTCTGTATAAAATTCTCACTTTCTTAACCGATAATGTCGGTATTTTGCGGGGTGGTAGGGGAAGTGGAGGGGGTTTAAACATCTTTTCACACTAATTGAAAATGAAGCTATATATGGACGGAAACAACTATATATAATCTCAAGGTGTACCTCATATTCTTCAGGAAATAAATTGTTTAGAGCTCAACGTATCATGGCGTGAAGAGTTTTTCTACGACCATATTAAGCCTTGGTATTCAATGTATGGTTAAAAGGGTGTATCATATTTGATTTTTTTTGTATAGAAGTATTGAACTTTTACGGGAGCTGACAATACTTCTTTCGATCAACTCCCTATTTACGTCATTTTTAAACTAATACTGGTGTCATGTTATTCAAAGGAATGTTTTACATGGTTAACGGTTAGCATACCATTGTCTGTGGAATTAGACCAAACAGAAACCTAGGGGTATTATAGTATAGTAGCCTACCTTTGCTATTATCTCGCGCATAGGCTACGTCAGTTTGTAACATCATAAATTGGAAATTTGTAAGATACGTTGATAGAACATGAACAGTGGAGTCCTAATGCAGCAAACTCATTGGTATTCTTGAAAGTTAGTCCAGGACTAACCCTAGAAAAGCACTAATTGATCCTGGACTATCTATAAACCTGGTTCCTCTGCAAACGACATTTATAATGCTTATAGTCCAGATATTATACCTGGACAAAACATTAGATAACTTTGAGAATACCATAGTCAGTTAGTCCAACATTAAATCTGAATTTTGTCCTGGACTAAAGTTAGTCCGCTTTCGAGAATACGAGCCTTAGATGATTTTGGATCTGTATTTGTCCACAGAGACGAGAGGCCAGAGAGTCTCCAGTCCCCTATTTTTTCATACTGGTTACGAAACATCCAGTGCCAGATATCAAGTTGTTTCCATACCATCCGTTAAATAAATGTATGCAGTCGCTCGGTAACAGTAGCTAGTGAGGTTTCGCAAACTTAACGGATACGTCACACTCCAATTTTTGAAAGTTCCTAAATGTGTTCAAAAATAGGCCTATATCAAATTTTCTACCTATGAATTATTGATGATCGTCGTAAAATACTGACCAACTGTGACAGATATTTAAGGTGTTCTATTCAAATGTTACAAGAATGTATGACGTATCCGTTTTCGTATTCGTATTTCGTAAATATGCGAAACCTCACTAATGTGTTGGCCACCGCTACGCTCCATATGTGGACACTCCGAATAACACTTTTTAACTTGCTCTCTTTAATCATTAATACCCCACTCCCGCCTTTACATTTACAATAACACTGTATATTTATTATGTACAATTGCACTGTATGCCTATATTTATTGTTAGGTATTGTCTTGTGTACTGTTGTAATTTTAAGCGGATAATAGCCCATAGCTGGCTTCAGTAGAAATAACAATCTTGAATCTTTAAACAAATTTGCAGCAAAACGCTTAAACTGCGTAATTACTACGTATTACTACCTCGTTAAACCATCACTCTTTTAAAAACGCGAACACAAAGTCAGTATACGTACGCTTTTAACGTATACTGTAATTTAATTGCCGAATTTTTTCAGCAACCGGGTACCCATTGAAATCTAGGTAGACGCATTGAAGATAAAGTACCTTGATATAATATAACAAAGCAACTGCTCCATACATTTAGAAATTAAGAAAGACTTAATTTTATTTTTAAGTGCACTTTTAAGCTCGTCTGGCATTATGTCTGATGCCTAGTCTACAATTTATAGTCTACATTGGTATGATCGTCTGCCCGTTAATGCATCATTAATGTAACCAATAAGTGATCTTTATACGCCAACATTTTAAGCCCCGTGGCTTACCTAAAGTGCACAATGAATGATAGATAAAAATTCCTGGCACTTCCTGTTTTTCTTGTACACATTCGATAGGTTTAATATGGCTAGACATGCGGATGATTTAACATTTTACACATAAATCTAATTGTAGATAAACGAGTGTTTAAATTAAGAATGACGGGATGAATCTGTAATTAACGAGATATTATACACCCTGGAATGAAATGCCCAGGTATTATGTCCTACTAATTATTAGATTTTATTTTTGGAACCTAACAAGACAATCGTTTTAGATTGCAACCCTCACATGTATTGAATTCAATTTTAGAGTTCTACTATTAAAACAATAGGTGACGCCTTATGTTGTTAACAGCAACGAAAAATTCTTTCAATCGTTCGTCGCCATCCTATGCATGGAAGCGTTGCTAATTTTTATATGTTATTGTATCGCAATATTTTAGATTTAAAATTAAATTGGCAGTTAAAATTTAATGTGATACTGTAACAAAAATCTTGTAAGCTTCGTTATTAACATATTCTAATGGTAAATTATTACGTTTAAAATAATATCTCTTTGCAAAATTATATTCTATAACATACGATTACAAAATCACTCGGGCATAAAATAACCGTAATTTTGGAAAAAATGGCGCCACCTATTGTTTTCTATAATTTTGATGTAAACAGTAGGCTATTATTTAATATATTTACAGTAAATTAACAGTTTAAATTAACAAATGGATCTAAATAATGTGTTGTTTACAATTTTTAACAATTGGACTCAACATTGCATTTAGTTGTAATGATTATACTCTAACGTATTCTATGAAAAACTGTCAAGTTTGAGATTTACCAGAATACACCTTGATACATAATAATACTTATGACTGTTGTACCGACTGATATTCGGGTCAGTACCAATGGACCATTACACGTTGATCCAGACATTGTCTGATTGAAGGAAATCGGACCAACAGATTTAGAAAGTTGAGTATACATACAGATAGATAGACATGATTTACGATAACCCCAATGTTAATTAGATAAAAAAATAAAACTAACAGGAATATAATACGAAAATGAAATTATTAGGTCTATCTATATAATTGCAATAAGTTAATTAAAGATTACAGTTAATCAAATCAAACAATGAATAGGCCTACTTAAAACATTATAGGCCTACCACAAATTTATAAATATTTAAAAATCGTCTAAATATTCTCACTTTTGTACGATGGTGTACCTACATACATAAACAAATACTTAAATTTCTCAGAACACTACCTTCCAGTTGTGCTAGTATGGCAAGCCCTCACGGACTTTATTAGTAAAGTCACGTCAATGTGTAGTTGCGACACGTGCCGTAAGGTTAAAGTGACCGACATTGTTTGTTTACCTAAGTAAGTGCACGCGCCATACTAAGTAGGTCTGGTAAACTAGGATAAAGTCGGAAGATGATTAATGTCTGTAATAGTACGATGATAGATAGTGTTTAATAACAAGGTTTTTTGTAGGCGGATATGTTGGTTTATTCACTGCACGGATCTTAGGATTTTTATATAAATTCTGTATAAACTTGTTAAGACGATTTCATTGTTATCATCATTATAATCCATGCCATCATTGTTGTTATCATCATCGACTTTGACGTTCAACTTTACCATCAACAACATCAATTTCGTCATCGTTACCATCAGCAACATCATAATCATTATCAACATCGTCGTCATCATCATCATCATCATCATCATCATCATCATTATCATCATCATCATCATCATCATCGTTGTCGTCGTCGTCATTATCACCATCGTCGTCGTCGTCGACGTCATCGTCATTTTCATCATTATCCGTTGTCATTGGCTTTATAGTCGTCATCAAGGCCTACAAAATACCGTACTCATTGTCATCGTGACTTATATAACAAAACGACTAAGTGAATTAGAAATATCAAAATAAATTTGTATTTTCTTTACTTGATATGTTTTTATTTGGCATCTTGACTGTTAGTACGTAATATAATTAGGTTTAGCCACTGTATCTTTATAAACTAAATCCGAATTCATCAGCTAGTTGGTTCTAAGAATCCAGGTAATTAATTTATATGAAATTAGACATGCATAGTTTACTGTTAATATAAATAATGTACTGCATTGACTTAAGGAGAATTATATACAGACGCGTCGTTGAACGTTGTTAGTTACGTAAACGTAGGCCTACTATTTACATTAGGCCCAAGTGCTTCGTGTATCTTGATATGCTCGACCACCCTTTTCAGATGTAGATAAAAAATAAATAAAATTGCTATATAAATATGAACATTTGGGCTTTCACCCCACCATTAAAAGAAATGAGCACGCCCCCACCCCCGGAGGAAAGGAACTATAATGTCAGTGGAATAAAAAATGAAGTCAAATACATCACCATCAAAATCATGAAATACGTAGAAATAAATAAGATATTTTTTCGTAAAAATTCGATTGAAGGAGCTCTAGAATTACCCGTCTGATTAAGTAAATATTTGATATTTTAATGAGGGTCATGAACGTTAGAGGGCGTTTCATTTTTTGTCTTTCGTGTAGAGGGCGTTTCATTGTTTTAAATAATTTGTTTGTATAGTCCTTGAATTGAATTGAACCTGTGCTTGAATTTTCTCGTTAGAAGTCAAACGTATTACAGACTGTTTTTAGCTATCGGTAGACCGTACCAAACAGCAAATTCTAAAATAAAAATAATAGCAATTAAATTATCACATAAGGGCGCTTTATGCAGCCCGTTTGATTAGTTAGTTAATGCAGCTTTCGTTATTGGTAGTGCATTTACCAATAGACGGATGGTAAAAACACTGTACTTATTAACATAACATATGATCGTGTGTTGCACCGGCTCAGATATGGCGACGGGAAACGTGTCTTCCACATATTCTTGATTCAAGTTGGTTTCTCACTTTTCAAAGAAAAAAAATATAAATGAAACAGAAAGTATGGTAACGACTTTTGTATGAAGGTATACTTAAAAATGTAAGGCTTTAAAAAAAAGAATTATACGGGACGTGGGATTCTCCCCATCTCAAACCCACTCATTGGCGCACTCAGTTTTCATTTTTTTTCTGTCTCTCCCCCTCCCCCACTTTAAATATGGATCTTCATAACTTGTGTTTTGATTGAATATTTTGACCTTTGTGTCATCCATAATTTTTAAACCGTATGTAAATAATCATATGTATGTACAATAATAAATAATTATCAATAAACGACAAGCAATGTAGTATATGTAAAACGTGTGAATTTGTACATCTGTAAGCCCACTGAGTGACTATTTTTGGTTTCAGGTAGGTAAAACCAAAATTAGAAGTATGCTAGGTGAGGTGGTTGTAGCAATCGAATTACAGCATAGGTCCACTAGATTGAACATGCTTACATTTTTACCAAGAAAGACGAATGCATTTAAATAATTCATTGATTTGATTTTTAAAATGGCTATAATGGAAAGGCCTGTGTTATTTTGATGTATTGTATTAACACACAGTAGCCATGCCGGTATTTTGAAATTCGTTATGACATTTCCGAGTACCTGGCTATAATGAACTGTTACTGGTTACACGTATTACGTTAACACATGATCGTGTTTGATTGAATATTGCGACATTCGTGGCTTTGTAAGTAAGGTACATAATTAATTGCCTTGATTCAATTAAGTGTCTATAATGAGCAATTAGTGTACATATTAACAGATGACCGTGTTTGATTGAATATTGTTTTTATTTAGGACTAGTGAGTGGCTAGGATGAATAATTACTACATAATGTAGCATATTGCAATAACAATTGATCGCTTTGATTGAATATATCCACATTTGTCATCAACGATAATTTAATAATTCAATTGTTGATTGCAACAAATTTTCATGAAGAACAATAACAATTAGTTAATGAAATCATTCCTGATGATGATATTGCGGTTACTTTTAAGCGAAACGTCGAATTCCCTCCATGTCCAGTGACGTATCCAGATGGGGTGCTTAGGATTCTCAACCACCCCCTTCAGATGTAGATGAAGCATAAATAAAATTGCTATTATAAACGTT
The DNA here is from genome assembly GCA_025631205.1 of Nesometra sesokonis. Lineage (NCBI taxonomy): Eukaryota > Metazoa > Echinodermata > Crinoidea > Comatulida > Antedonidae > Nesometra > Nesometra sesokonis. The sequence goes on from JAOTQE010079547.1 coordinate 14,401, forward strand.
AACACGTGAACAGTACCTCCTCCACCCCTCCCCCCCCCCCATCAAAAGAATTGAGCAGACTCCCCCTCCTTGGTCCTTAGAGGAAAAGAACTGTAATGCCAGAGGAAAGAACCACGAGGTCAAATACATCACCATGAAAATCGTAAAATAGGGGACGTAAATGTGGAAGAGCCAAGCCAAATGATGCATTTAAGTTGTTTATAAATTATAAATCTCACATTATTATTATTATTAACATGCAAAAAAATCAGTTTCTATACGATTTCTCCTTACCAAGTTATGAACAATTGAAGTTTGAACATTTAAAATGTAAGTTTTGAGAAAACTGCATTTCAAAATGTTTATCAGTATACCTTGACTAAGCAAGGTCATTTTAAATTGCATTTTTAAGGATATTTGATCATAGTTATATCTGAAAATTGTTGAGGTAGTACAGAAGTTGAAAATATGAACTGTATATATTTGGAAAATAAAATTTGAAAAAATACCTATTGTGGAAAACTGCATTTTCGACTTAGGCCTATGTCTCATTAACTTTGGCTCTGCTCTGCCACAAATAAGGTGTTAGTTTTTTTTGTGAAAATCCGATAGGTGCGGGGGTTAGCACGCCTTCTACAATACCAGAAGACGCCTCTGATGTCCTCAATATTTTTTTTTGCAGAAAAACCAGCCGCTCGCATCCACTACTCCGTGTAGATTTGGCGACTGCTCCATAAGAAATGTAATACAAATAGATAACTTCGCCCATATATTCAACTCTAAATTAAAAAGATAATGGTTTATTCTCAGTCGCAGAACCTGTTCTCTTTTGTGCAACGTTTTTTTTCTAATGTTTTTATATGGTTTTATTTCAATATGTTAGATTACCTCACCTTACCTTACCTTTCCTTACCTTACCTTACCACACCTTACCTTATTGCCATATCTTACCTTACCATACCTTACCTTACCTTATTACCATACCTTACCTTATCTTACCTTCCCTTACTTTACCATAGCTTACCTTACCTTATTACCATACCTTACCTTATCTTACCTTACATTACCTTTCCTTACCATGCCTTACCTTACCTTATTACCTTACCTTACCTTACTTCATCTTACTTTACCTTCTCTTACCCTACCTTACCTTACCTTACCTTACATTACCTTTTCTTACCATACCTTACCTCACCTTACATTACGTTTCCTTACCATACCATACCTTACCTTACATTACCTTTCCTTACCATACCTTACCTTACCTTATATTACCTTATCCTACTCTTACCTTTCCTTACCTTACCGTACCATATCTTACCACACATTATCATACCTTACCTTACCTTATTACCATAGGCCTACCTTATCATATCTTACCTTACCTTACCTTTTTTTTTTCTCTTTTGTGGTTGACCACCACTTTTATTTATTCATCAATATTCAATATACATATCACATCGACTAAT